>JAREIS010000458.1:137500-287648 GCA_030060385.1 Muscicapa striata striata | reverse complement strand
TATGGTTGTTGTTGTTGTTTTTTTTTACTCTTCCCTGATATTGACATTTCAATTTATGCTAATTTATACCACTTGAAAAGCCCAAAATAATCACTTGGGTGGAACTGAAGAGAGGGTGAGTGTAAGGAAATTAAAATTATGAAGTTGATGTCTGTGCTAAGATAGCACTTGAGACACAAAGCATTTGCAATCACTGTAGCATGCATCTAATCTGTATGATATTTAATTAGTTTTTCAACAAGTGGTTTGAATTCCTTTGAAAATCTGTGGACCTTTGTTTTTTGCTAACCAGTCTCCTTATGTCCACACAATAAATAATCATAGATCTGGGGCCATCTGGAAACCTGAAATCAGGATGTTTTTCAAGTCTTGATAAAGAAAGATTAAAAAAATGAAAAAGCAAGAAGGTATCAAATCTTTCTCCCCTTTTCCTGGTTATTCCAGAGACAAAAAAATTGTGGGAAAGGTTTCAGACAGATGGTTTGATTTATTGGCTTTTCTTTTCTATGGTATCAAGAAAAGGTTTACATCAATGGGCAGAAAGCTGAAGGATGTGAATTCCAGAATGCTGCCCATGAAGCCAATGTAAATATTCTGAAACTGGATCTGAACAAGGTGTGACCATGGGCTTTCAGTCTGAAAGCAGTCACAGCCCCTGGAGCCAAAATCCAGGAGGACTAGGTTGAGATGTTGACAATAAGGCACAAAGATACAATGCTTATCAAGTCCAGGCTGGCAGGAACCGATCCAAAAATTTTCCAGAATGTGGAAATCCATTGGTTAGAGAAAACTGGGATGAAATTCTGTTACCAAAATTTCCTTGCTATCAGTGCTAATCCAGATACTGAAACAGGTTACCCAGAAAGTCTGTAGAGTTTCCATCCTTGGAGATATCAATCAGATTTCTAAGACAAGACTCCAGGAATCAGATCTAATCTCAAAGCCCTTTTTTGACCAGAGGTTTGGACAGGAGGATTTCTTGAGGTTCTTTGTCACTTGAATTTTTTTATGATTCTGAAAACTGTGTGGACCCTTCTTAAAAGAGGGTGAACTACAGAAGGTAGTAGGAAGGAAAGCAGGGACAACAAAAATATAACTTCCTAGAAGAAAGCATTTTTAGGTCAGCCATGTTCTTGTCCCAGGTTGTTCAGAAATCTTTGCTAAACCCAAAGGTGACACACAATAATGAACAATACTCATATACCATGTAATTGTTTGTATCCAGTGGGCTTGTACAGACACCTACAGATACAAGGACATATCAAACACTGGGACCAGCAGGAGATGCACTTCACACTGGGTGATGTACAGAGCTGTGGGAGATGAAGGAGTTGCCCTTTCCTGAGGCAACAAGTTGTTATTTAGCTGGTTAAGTGCTGGAGATAATACATGCAGAGAGTCACTTTCCTCTCCAATCTCTTGTTTTAATGAGGAGGTATTTCAGGACGTAACAGGAAACAGATAAACCAAAGCTGGAGAGGAAAGCTAAATGTGCTCAAATGCCTGTGAGGGCCTGGCTCCAAGGACCACAGAGAGAGACAGAAGAGAGTCTTTGTCCAGTAGAAGAAGAGAAGAGTCTACAGTGTGCTGGGGACACATGGAAAGCAGGGGGGGTGGGTGGTGGCCCATCCCCCATGGAGGCCACATGGAAAGCACATGGTCCTGAGACAAAGGGAGCAGTGGCTTCTCTGGGAGCCTCCCTTGAGGCTGCGGGGACCAATCAGAGACCTGGGTTGGTGATTGACAGCCCAGGAAACCAATTAGAACGCTGTTTCGCTTTTACGAATCACAGGGAAATAAGTTCGTTTAGGTCTTTTGCTTTCCGGTTGTGGAGGTGAGCAGACCTGGGGCCCGGCCCGAGCCCCGGCAGGGGCGAGGAGGGCCCGGCCCCGGGAAGGCCCAGAGTGGCCCCGGACCCGGGGTGGCCCCGGACCCGGGGTGGCCTCAGACTCGGGGTGGCCACGGCCTGACCCGGCCCCGGGGAGAGCCCGGCCTGCCCGGCCCGGCCCAGCTCGGCTCGGCCCCTCAGCCCCACGCGGCAGAACTCGGCTCGGCCCGGCTCGGCTCGGCCCCTCGTAGTAGCAGAAAGAAGTCCAGCCAGCTCATCACCACGTGTAGCTGCGTCTTTCCCATCATGGCTTCAGCCTGGATCTTTACCGTTTGGATACAAGTTCAACTTTTAGTGCCTGAATGAGACTTCGAATTTCCTGAGCTCCCCAGAACGAAAAAAGCATGAAGCAAGAGAAATTACAGAGGTCAGCAAAATGAAGACAAGTTCTCATATAAGGAGAGATGGAAAAGTTCGCCACTGATAAGTAGCTTAAAACCTTTTTTCTGTGGGCTTTAGAGGATCGTGACTTTACTTAAAATTCCTTTAAACTGTAGAATATACTTGGAGAGGTTAAAGTGCTTGAAAAGAAGACCTTTTTTGCCTTAAGAAATGAAGCTCTCTGTCTTTGGGACTAGAATATTGGGCAGAGATATTTGGTGAAGAGTGAGATAAAGAGACTTTTTGTGTTCTCAGCTGCCTGCCTTTAAAATGACACCCCATGTGTTTTTCAGCAACCCATATACAGCTCTGGAAAGACTGTGAAAATGGGAGGGAAAATCATAATTTGTAGTTTCCAGGCAGATACAAGTTATGAGGGTGAGGCACCCTCTAAGCCTAAACAAAAGAAGGGGCTTTTCTCTCTTGAGTAAACTGAAATGATTATTTAAGTGAATAACTGACCAGTGTTTTTCTGTATGTTGCTGGTATGAGGAAAGGGGGAGGAGGGAATAATCTGGAAATCTCGTTCTGAATTGTTTTTGTGTTGTTAATAAATTTCTTGTACCCTTTTAAAGCTTTAAGTCTGCTTTTTCTTTACTCCTAAATTCGATCCCCAAAAGAAATTAAATAGATTAAAATTGGTAAACCCCAGACACACCGTGACAACAGAAAATCAGATGAATAGTGGGACAGAGGGTGAGAGAGAGAAATCTCAATGTTTGGACATCAAACCATATTTTTCTTCCATTTCTTCACATTGTTTTTTTTCAAGAATATTTTAAATTTATTGTGACAGTAAGTGAGAATGCCAGAAGTCTGGAGGCAGTAAAATAGCCACGGATAAATTAAAAGTGGGGAAAAAAATTCTATGAAAAGTCATTAAATGTAAGGATCACACCTCTGTCAGAGGAAGTCCCTAATGCTAGAAAATTGTTAAAGTGTTCTGAGCCAAACAACTGATCGTTGATTGTACTAGGTTTTGCTCACCACTTTTATTCCCATAAGTTTAATACATAGTTTAATATATAGGTCTAGAACTGATCTGCTATAAAAGGCATTATTGATTTTAGACCATTTTCTATCAGCCACATCACATCAGCACAACTCTGGAACATTCCTCAGGAAAACCCAGAGATGAGAGGTGATAGCAGTGCTCTTGTTCCAGCACAAGTAATGAATTTGTGGCAAAAATTGCCAACTGAGGAAATGTGTCCAGCATCCCAGGATCACTGAGTTACAACCCCCTGCCATTGGCAGGGACACCTTCCACTAAACCAGGTTGTCCAAAGCTGCATCCAGCCAGGCCTTGAAAACTTCCAGGGTTGCATCATCCACATAATCTCTGGGCAATCTATGCCAGTTCCTCACTACCCTCACAAGGAAAAATTACTTCCTAATATCTAATCTAAAACTACACTCTTTCAGCTTATAGAAATCCCCCCTTGTCCTGTCACAATGTGCTCTTGTAAAATGTCTCTCTCCAGATTCCTTGTGAGACTCCTTAAGGTACAGGAGGGGACTCCGAGGTCTCCCCAGAGCCTTCTCTTTTTCAGACTCAACAATCCCAATTCAGCCTTTCAAGGAGTCTGGTTACACAAATATGATTGCTTCCCTTATACATCTCTTTACTGGAAACTGGGTACCTTCTGCCTTCGAGCAGCTGTATGTAAGAGCACTGCAGAAAGCCCTGAACTTGCAATCCTGAAGGAGTTGGAATGAAATCATCTCACTGGCAAAACTGGAGCTGTATAGCAAGACTCCTTTCTCTTGAGTCAGTGGAATCATTGTGATGCCTTTCAACAATATTTCAGCACAAACCATAACCCCTTTACATGGCTATTAATCTCACATGCCAGATCTGAGCATAGTTGGAAGCCCTCAGCAGAGATAACACAGCCACAGAGGTTGCCTTGAGGTCAAATCCTGCTGCTGTGGAAATGAAATATTTGCATAACCTTTTCTTTCAGGAATTTATGTGGTGAGCAAATGTACTCATTCAGTCTGCTTCCTCAGTGCTTCATTGAATCTGCCTGACAGGGAAGCAACAATGCAGTGTATTTTTGAGAAAGAACATGATTATCAGCCCTAAATGGGCATGGTGGGACTGTGATGGGAGTACAGGCACAGTTGCCCTAGGGAGAAAGTATCTAGAGAAGGCCATGACTGGGCATGATGGATATCCTTAGTCTATCAACCAGTTCAACTGTTTGGTGTCCCTGGACACCTGGGGCACACACACTGTAGATCAGGACCTTGCTTTTCACTCTCCCTGTGGCTGTGGATGTGTGAGATCCTTCTCAGACCTGGAGTAAAGTGGATAGTGCCCACTTGTGCATCTTGGTAGATTAACGTATCTTCTGCAAAGCAACTGCTGCCCCAGCTCACTAGACAGAGGTCCAACTCAAGAAGTGCTGTGTAATAAAACTCAGGGTTAGCAAGCCTTTGTTTTGAATCTGGAACTTGCAGCTACTGCATTTGTCCTGAAAATGTGACCTAACTGCAGCCTTTCAATACCGGGGGGCTACAAGAAATCTGGAAAGAGGTTTTTGACAAGGTCATGGAGTGACAGGACAAGGGAGAATGGCTTTCAACTGAAAGAGGAGAGATTTAGATAAGCCTTGAGGAAGAAATTCTTTCCTGGGAGGGTGGTGAGGTCCTGGCACAGGTTCCCAGAGAAGCTGTGGCTGCCCCTCCCTGGAAGTGTTCAAGGCCAGGTTGGATGGTTCTTTGAACAACCTGGTTCAGTGGAAGGTGTCCCTGCCCATGGTAGGGGTTGGAACTAGAGAATCTTTAAGGTCCTTTCCAACCCAACCCATCCAGTGCTCACACAACTGCCACACTACACTTTGTGGGGCTGCACTCCTGGTGTTACTGACCTTGAGATGCCTTTCTGGCACTCAGAAACACAATAGCTGCTGACATTCCTGCTCTCAGACTACTCAGTTATTTGTTCTTTTCTTAAACTGTTCGTTTTACTTTTTCTAAGTTTCCTTTCAATGTGTTGTATGTAACTGGAGAAAGCTACCAACCACATCTGCCCAGAGAGCAACTATCAGTGGGTATAACTGTGCCTTTATTGTTTCCTTCTCGTTTAAAACCAAACAAATGAATCTTTTCATTGCATTTAAGACTCTCTTATGTTTTCAGAAAGCACATATTGTTCCCTCCTGATTTCATCTGACAAAATACAGGCTGTCTGATTTGAATTTATTTATTTTTCTTCCTTCCTGGAATTTTTGAAGGAGTGAAATCATCTCAGTCATATTTGCTCTTCTGTTCGTGCAAGAGAATAAATAGTTATTGTGCCTTAAATGTACCAGAGATATTCTTAGGTGTGAGATAATCTTATCCCTGCCCAATGTTGTATGGAATGAATACAGGTTCCTAAAGAGATGCTTTTTGTTGAGAATTTGCTCTGACATGTGCCCTTTATAGAAATGCATTTTTACAACTAGAAATTAAGAAGACTACAAGAAATCCCATAACAATCAAGAAAAATATTCAACCCTCAGCATGTAAGTTTTGTGCATAATAATGCTTTGAACACTACCAGATATAGTAATTGGCTTCTACTGGATGGTCTCAGAAGAGTCTGAGGGTTGAAAAAGAGTTTCTGTGCAGTTAATGTGCCAAATTCATGGTTCCCCTAGCAAGTTCTGAGCCAGTCAAGTTACTAAGAAAGAAGGCAGCTGTGAGTTGCTTGATCAACATGGAAACTTGAGTTGTGTGAGCAAGATCTGGAGCATTTAGGAGCTATGCTTTCCTTTTCACCAGCATTTAAGAATACTGTTCCTAGTCTCAAACACTTCTTGCTCTGTAAAAACCTCAATTTCCTCAGTTGAGAGAGTATGAGATGTTTGGAAAAAGTTTTTTGCTCTGAGGTTTCCATATCCCAGCCTATTGTTCTGTTGAGCACTGCAAGATCACCTCTAAATTATGAACAGAGGGAAAGTAGAGATGGCTGCTCACACCTCCCAGAATGACACAGTGCATCAGAAATGGATTGAAGTGCCATCTTTGAGTGACCAAACTACAGACAAGTCCTCAGATGCTGCAAACTGCTAATTTATGCCAGCAAATGCTCTGCTTGTGGATATTTTTTGCCATAAGGAGCAATAGTCACTCGCAGCATCTGGCAATCTTCAGAGGAGTCCCCAGCAATGAGATGAAAAGCTGCTTGATAAACCCAGTTTGTGTCAGCCCACATTCAGCTCTGCAGCATTGATGTGGAAAGGAGATGGGGAAAGGTCACCCCGGTCTTCTGCAAGAAAAACAAGAAACCCCAGATGAAAGAGAAAGGGAGAATTCCCAAAGCTGCATCCAACAGAGCAGGATTTCACCCAGATTTTTGGGTTGCCTCTGTTTGGTGAACAAGTGAGACACATCTGAATGGATCTCACAGCTTATTCCTAAGGACCATAGCTTCATGATTTTTCATTTTGAAGGCCCTGCATAATTTCCCATCTATTTGCTTGGGAGGGAAAAGGAATTATTTACTTCTCTTTCTGAAATCCTGTTTGTACACTTGATTTCATATCTTTAAAGCTTCCCTTTACGTCCTGTAGAGCTCCAGAATATTTTATTAATACATGTTTTTGCACCTCTTTTGGAAGCTTGATCCACAATTAACCACTGGTCAGAAATGTCTAATTTATTAGATGAATATGGCTACTGAAAAATCTAAAATTCCTACTAATGTAAATCCCAGCCTTTCAGGAAAAAGTATATGAGTCATCCCACTGAAGTGTGGTCAGTACAGCTGCTCTTGCATCATGTTGGGCAGGTGCATATATCTGAATACAGGCAAAGAAGCCAAAAAACCCACAGATCTGGGTAAAGAAACAAGTGCCAGTGGATTTTACTATGACCTGCTCCTGCTCCTTGGCTGGAAAGCTGCTTGACTGGAAAGTTGTAGGAGACAGCTGCCTGACTCACAGGGCTTCATGTAACTTATTGTGAGGTTGGTAATCTCCAGTGCTCTAGACACCAACTTCGTTGGGTTATCTTAAATAAGTCAAGCAACTAATAGTTGCTAAAAACGTTATTTATTGCAGAGCACATCAGTCTCAAAAGGCAGCAGAAAAGCAATGGCAGAAGAAACGGCAAAAGCAATTGGCAAAAGCAATTGGCAAAAGCAGTGGCAATAAGCACCAACTCTTCCCAATACAAACTCTTGTATAGGATTTCTCAACAAGCTGAGACACAAGCTCGGACTGCCACTTCTTAACCTGTTAGTATTCTAGTTTCTTAGACGTCAGGCTATGTATAAACTATGCATACAACCTATCTTGTTCTATCTGAAAAATGTAAGCAATATTCTTTCTATAGCTCTATTATATCTAAGCACTGCCTACAACTGTGGTCCTGGAGCCTCTACTGAAAACATCAGTATGTTTTTCAACCTTCAGTAGAACTCGCACTGCCATTTTGGCATTTGAAACCTTCAATTACTAAAAGCATTAAAGTTCATACTAAAACTTACTGACTTATTTCTACTTAAATGTCTATTTTATGTGTGAGTGGCTTAATATACTTCAATGCATCCAAAGGCTTCAATGATTTCTCTGATTTCTCTCTGAAGAATTCAGAAAGTCCCCTGACTCACTGACTCCAACTTATGACATATCTCCTCTCATAAAATTTACAGCAGTGGTGCAGAGCCTGTGTTCATCCATACAAGAAAGTCAGAGCAGGACTGTATTGATCTCTTCAACAGAAATCTCTGCCTTGATAAAGAAATCAAGAGACAAGATATTTTTGTTGACCAAGTCAGTATTCCCATTCTCTTGGTAGCTCTCTTGTACTGCCCTCAGGCACTGCAGCTCTCCAGCAAAGGCTGGATCTCAAGACTGACCTTGTCAAGTCATTAACTCTTCCATTAGCCCTCCAGCAAAGGCTGGATTTCTTCCTTTTGCATATTGGAATTCCATGTCCTAAAGCTCTAAGTAATTCATATAAGCAATTGCTCTTGGTGAAGCAGTTATCCTTTAAAATTTCCAGATCCTTCCATTTGAAGAACTCTGGGAATTTAATTCCAGCCACTGCAGTGAAGCAGAGGCAGTGTACTGAAATCTGTGTTTCTTCCTGGGCACAAAACCTTGTAAAAACCATGAGTTTGCACTGGCTGGGGCTCATTTTGAAAATTAAAACTTCAGTGAAGATACAAACATAAAGCCAAAAAAGTCCAACATTTTTTTCTCTCCAGAAAGCAGTGACATCTCACCAAACTAGTCAAATCCACAGCATATAATTTGTGAAGAGTTGTTATCTTATTTTTTTTTATTCCACTTGCTTGTGCAGCAGAAGGAGCACAGAAAGCAAACACTGGATATCTGTAGAAGTGTTGGATGTGTTGTAGTAGGACAGGATAAGCCAGGTTCTTGTTCACAAATCCTTTGGGAGAGATTAGAGTGAAACAACACCAACTGATCAGTGTTTGCAAATATACACATATAGAGTTTATTGTAGAACAACTTGTCTGCACAGAAAAATGGGTATGGACCCATTTTGGTTGTTATCTATAATATTTGAGCATAAAGATGCCACTTAAAAAACATATAAGAAAGAGAAGGAAAAGATAGAAGTAGAAAGGCCTCACCACCTGTAGGGCTCACAATAAAACCTGGTTGTTACAATTTCGATATCTGTTGATCAAAGTGATAATCACAGACCAGACTCAACAAGTGTTGGGAGGAAACTCAGGAACATCAACTCTATTGGATTTGTATCCACTCAGATTCAGGTGGGAATGCCCAGGTACCTTCCCTGTGGCAGGGAGTTTCAGCTGGATGTTGGTTTGCCTCTTTCCTTATCTTGTTCAACAGCAACTGCAGCTTGAGGTGGTCTGTGCACACCTGAGGTACTTTGTACATGGCAGCTTCCCCCTGAATGTCTGAGCCATCAGCATTCCAGCCTCTCCCAGTATCAGTGGTGGATACATTCTTCTCCCCAGACCTGGGATGAATGGACAATTGTATCCTCTTTATCTCATCTCAAGTTCCTGTCATGGTCCTAATTCCAGTTGGAAGGTATATTTGGGGAAGGGTAGCCTTCAGTGGTCACAGATGAACAGCTATCTCTTTGCAGTTTGCTACCATAGACAAAAGTCTTAAGAGGTGTGGAGGAATAAGATCTGCTTATGGAGGTGTTTTTTTGTTTGTTTGTTTGTTTGTTTTTCCTTAATTTTCTCTCCAAAATACCATTGGGCTATATTATTCATCCAAAAATAAATTCAGCTGTGTCTAGAGTCTGGTTTCTATGACAATGTGTTATGGACAAATAAGGGGCAAAGTCCATTCCTTGGTCCTGAGGATATGGCAGGTTTGCATGTGTAAGATTAAACATCCTTACTTGGAAAGACAATTCATCCTACCCTTTGGGAGCAGTCCTTGGCTTGTGCTGCTCCTCAAATGATATTTAGACATTGCCTGGGAAAGACCTCCTTGAAAGGCTTGAAATTTGCTCCAAGATGGAAGTGGTCCAGTCAGTGATAAATCAGTGTCCAAGCCTGGGTGCTTCTTTCTTTTCCAGTACAGATCACAGTGGCCAAAGGCTTGGATGCAGAACAGGGATGCCTCTGTAGTCAGAGCATGCCAGGAAAGCTGTTAAACATGTTGTCAAGCTTGTGATGACAACCTCTGCAACCTCTGTGCATGATGCTTGATCTGCATGTCCTGTACTGCCTCTCCTTGCTTTTGTCCTGTTAAATAAATATTCTGAGCATGGACCTGTGTGTGATCTTACCTCTGCCAGCAGGGTCTCACCTCCCTCCCCTGCCGCAGGGAAAACAACACAGAGCCCTGAAATGTGACACAAAGAAAAAATAACCACTGTTTCTGCATGTGAAAGTGCATCTCTCAGAGCTCTGTGACTTGGCAGTGTCCTGACCAAGTGGCTGCTCTGCTGAGCCAGCTCTCAGATGGAGGTGAAAAAAACCACAAATAATGACTCAGGTCATGGACACAATTCATCATTGTCTCATTAATCAGGGTGGCCTTCCTGTCCCCTGTTCTCTCTCAACACACACACCTCCCTGGTGGAGTTTCAGGATTACAGAAGCCTTATAAAAAGCCATTTTCACAAAATGAACAAAGGAGCCATGGCCAGCAATGCTGCATGAAAAGGCAGATTCACTGCTGTGGTGATGTTTGTCACCAGACCAAACAATTTCTTATGAGTCTGCAGGAAGATGCTGCAACCCCAGGGTGGGACTGATGAAATTTCTGTGCATGAATGGGTACTGGGTGTATATTACACCTCCCTTCTGGCACGAGAATGGAGTCAATGCCATTTGGTCAATCTTAGTGCATGTATTGCCTGCAGACACGTTTGTATGAGGAAGTGGGGGGTAAATCTGTGGGGAAGCAAAACAAGAATAGTTTGTGAACTGTTAAATGAGATGCCCTAAGCCAACCTGTAAATATTGCTCTTTTTCCTTTTACACAAGGTGCTTTTGGCCAACGACTGCCAAGACTAAGACAGTCCAAGTTATTGGAAGCAATTATGTGTGATAAACATGTTTTGGACTGAGCTCGTGCTGTTTCCTAAGAAAAGACCTTTTCCTAAGAGAGATTTCTGTCTTTGACAGGGGTACAAGAGATTTTTTAGGTACTCATCACACCTCACAACAAAAATAGCATTTTATAAAGCAAAAAAAGCTTTAAAGGCATCCTTTCTGAGGGTATGTTGGCACTGGTGGCTAGGAAAAAAAGTGTAAGCTAGGAATTAAAAAACAGTGCAGACTTTAAAGTAGCAGAAAAGAAGATATCTTGCTGGTTTTGTGGATTTATTTAACTTACCCTTCCTTTCCCAAATCACTTCTCCCTCCTTTTACAGCTTCCTTCCATTTCCCAAACCTGACTTTGGGAATCTGAGGTTCTTGGTGGGGGAGCCTGAGGCAGAAGGAGTAAAACATTACTGGCATTAATGCAGAGCTGGTGTCACAGTGCCTGGAGACTGTGAGTGATTGAAATGGTGTTGGAAGTATGGGGTCAATTTGGGAAGCAGACTCTGAGGGACTGGTGTAACACTGATGTTAAAGAGGCTGGGATGGTATTGGTCATGCTTAAAAAACAAAAGCTGCCTGTTGGAGGGAAGGCTTGTGTGTTTACTGAAGGGGAGATATTGCTTCCATGGAGTATGGAACAGGTCCTGGCATGACAGGACACGAGAGAGGCTGTGTTGGCTGCGTAGCCTCATGCCCTGTCTCTGGCAGTGCCCAGGGTGACCCCAGGTGTAGGAACAAGGTAAACATATTTCACTAAATTATTCTTCAGGCATCCAACCAGTTGGTGTTCAGAGATTTCCTGAGCGGGAGCGGTTTCTGTGTATTTTGTAAAATCGGTGGCTCTCTTGGTATGAACATATCCATGAAAACTCACAACTTCTCAGCACCTCCAGCATTCTGTGGTGAAGAGCTCCCCAGCTTCATGATGAACTCTCTTGGGTTTGCTTTGAACTTGCTCCATGGGAGAATTTGAAGCCCATTTCTTTCTCTGTCTTACCCCCATTAGAGAATAAAGTGCAGCAGTGGGAGAAGTGTCTGATGGGACCAAGGAAGGATGTGCTCCTCCAAAAAGTCAAGACAAAAGGGCAGGCCCAGCCAAACCTTGTTCCTATTGCTTTCCCTGGAAGGGATGAAGGGGTAGAGGGACAGAGGAATAAAGGGATTGAGAGGCAGAAATATGAAGGCATGGAAGTACCTATGGATGGAGCAAGCTCAGTGTCCCCTCTGTCCCCACTGTGCTCAAGCCATCAGTGAGACCCATGGGCAGCAGCTCCCTGCAGAGGCTGCAAGTTTAAAATGGTTTAAATTTCTGGTGACACATTCAGTGGAAACAGGGCAGATGGCAATGCTGCTGATGGGCTTTAATAAAGGGGTGCTACTGGACACTGACCTGACAAGGACATCACTTTCAGTGTCCTCAGGATTCTTTGGTTAAATAATAAAAGTATAAGAGTTTTTGATTTTTTTCCCTCCTTTTTGTTTCTGTGGTTGTTTTCTTCTTTTTTTTATTTTTATTTCTTTTTCACTCTGTCATTGTTTTATTATGACCACATCCCTCTCCAGATGCACATTAGCATTCTTCCTCTCTCCAGTCCTCCTCCCTCATTTCCTGCCCACACTGCTCCTTTCTCCCACTCTTTCCCAGAGCTGCTTGTCATCATAACAGTGAAACAGGAGCAAATGTGTGGATACCACTGTGGAGTCATCATTGCAGCACAGCACCAGCAGGACAGAGACAGCAAGAAGGGCAGATTCCTCCTTGGTCTCTCTCTCTGCTCTATGGCAGAGCTATCATTCTGCCACAGCCTTTCCCAGACTGATACTGCCTCATTTTCCTTTACCTGGCAGCAGAAGCACTTGCCAAGGTCTGTTGACTTGGGAAACAGCTCTGTGGATGGTGCATCAGAGATTTTCTGGGATGTGGATATAACAGGAATTTCCATCTGCAGTGTCTGTTACGTTGCTTTCCTTATGGCTCTGGAGATCTTACTGCCACCCACACATTTATGTGTAAGACACTGCCTATAGCTTGATATAAAGACCTCCAAAGAATATGGTTGATCACAGAAAAGTCATAAAACCAATGCATTTTTAGCAAGTGATGAGCTGATCTCTTGAGGGGATGGTGCTGATAGAGCAGGAGTGTTGGTGGAGGCTCTCCTGTTTGTGTCTGTGAGGTTGCACTGAGATATTCAATATAAATGCAGTTTAAATTGAGAAATTTGAAGTGTTCTGAAGTGAAAGGAGAATAATTTGTTTTGCTCCCTTTGCTTGCAGCACATTTTCCCCTCTAAATTAGCTAACATGAGAGTACAGGCACTGAAAAAGGAGAAGGGAAAAAAAAGGCTGGGGAGTTAATTTCTTGGTATTTCATACAGGGGTGAGTTCCAGCTAATAAAGCAGAGGGGAATCTGCTGTGTGAGAGAGCAGAGCCCTGCCAGGGAGCTGAGGAAGCAGAGCAGGTCACTCCCCAGGTGTGTGATGTGGGTGCATCCTTCACACATCAGTTCTGACCTCTCTTGGGAGGCACTCAAACAAACCCTCATGAGAGATAAAAAGGTTTTATTTTTGCCTTGAAGATCAGATGGCAGCAGCCCTCTGGGATGTTTATCTTAGTGCAAACCTGTGAAAAAATTCTGTCAGCATCAACCTTTTTGAAATTAGTATCTGATTTTAGGGACTTTTTGGTCATGCCTCACTACTCAATTGAAAAAATACAAAAAAAATTATGATGATGAAATTTTATGCATTTGCTGGACCTCATTCAGTTGGATATATAGTAGATATGAGAATAATGAAGCTTTTTTTTAAGCGCTGCATTGTCTGACAAATAAAGAAATGCATCATCATTCCCTTTCCCACAGGCACTGCCTTTCATTCAATACTTTTAAAAACAAAGCCCAGACCTGAGCATTGCTTGAGGGTACTGTGTGCCTTTAAAAATGGAGCTCATAGATATTTCTTCTCCTGTTCTTCTAATTTCTGCTCATGTTCTCATTTCTTCTCAGGAAGGACATGATAATAGTTGTTGTGAAGATCCAGCTTGGGACAAGCTCTTGGCCAGGGATGGGTTCTGTAGTATGCACTGATATTCTGGGATATTGGGAGTGCATAAAGGGGGCTGGAGAGCAGCTTTTGGCATGGGCATGTAGTGATGCGACAGGGGACAAGTGCCTTGAGATGAAGGAGGGGAGGTTCAGATTAGATATTAGGAAGAAATTCTTTACTGTGAGGGTGTTGAGGCCCTGGCACAGATTGCCCAGAGAGGTTGTATACTCCACATCCCTGGAAGTGTCCAAGTTCAGGCTGGATGGGGCTCTGAGCACCTGGTTTAGGGGAAGGTGTTCCTGCCAATGGCAGGGGCTTGGCATGAGATGACCCCGAGATTCTGGGCACAGTTCCTTTGTTGGCAATTTCTGCCACAAATTAATTTCTTGTGCTGGAACAAGAGCACTGCCATCACCTCTCATCTCTGGGCTCTCCTGGGAATGTTTCCAGCCTTGTTCTACTGTGATGTGCCTGACAGAAAATGGTCTGAAGTGAGCAATGTCTTTCACAGCAGGTCAGTTCTAGTCTCATGTTGATAATGGAAAAAAATTTAAATTATGTATTATAATTTTATTGTTGTTATTATTATGTGTATGCCCCATCCTTGGAGGTGTTTGAGGCCAGGTTGGAAGAGGCTTGGGGCAACCTGGTCTAGAGGAAAGTGTCCCTGTCCATGGCAGAGGTTTGGAGCTGGATGATCTTCAAGGTCCCTTCCAACCCAATACATTTAATGATTTAATGATTTAATGATTTAATGTTTTTTTGTGACATTTAAATATTATCTACTAAGGTAAACATACGGCTGGATCATTGATTTTTCAACCATTTCAATATATCTGTGTTTTTTAGCAGGGCAGTTCAGCAACTTTTAGCAACTCAGTGTTTCACGAGAAACAGAGGAATATTGAAGCTGTCTCCTTGTTCCATGGAAATGTTAACAAACAGAGCTGTCACCTTACAGCAGCTCACTGAACCTATTTTTGAAAGCTTTTTTAGGGAGGGCTCACACCTTTCCCTGGGTGAGCTCCTCCAGTGTCTGGCTGCTTGGATAAACAGCTTGCAAACATCTTTCAAAAATTTCAGTTCTCTTTTCCACAGGCTTATTCCAGACAAGAGACGTCAGGGCTTGATCTAACCCGAGGCAATCACCAATGTAAAGCATAAGGCTGACAATTAGTGTTGAAAAAGCAGCAGATGGGGGGACTCTGCTGCTGCCTGACCTTACTCCCCACTCAGAGGACACCTGTCACCTGTGACAGTCCTGATTCTCCAGCAGCACTGAGCTTCTTGCCTCTGCTAAATGGTTTCTATTTACTCTTCTGTTCAGAGCAGTGGTTAGCTGGAAAATGTCCAATTTTGTGAGTAACAGCTGTTACTGTAGAAGTGACAGGCTCCATTAATCTAAAACAATCTCCAACCTGAGCTGTACAGCCAAGCAAAGGGATTTATCCCAGGGAAACTCTGCTGCTGCAGGTATGTGATGCATTAAGGCTCTAAGAAAGGCAGAGAGCATTTGCAGTCTGTCAGGAAAACAGAACAGCTTATAGGAAAAAAGCCTGCAGTACCAGCAGCATCCAGACAGGCCTTTTTTGCATCATGTTTTTCTGTTGGGTTCCCACTTGGCCCTTAAGGGAAATAAAAAAGTAGACAGTGGGCTTGTGATATTTTGATGTTGCTACCCTTTCTTCTATGACTTCCAGGAAATTATCTTGGACCCAAATTTCATTTTGCCAGTATTTTAAATAGTTTGCTAAAATGGTCATCCTGGAGGCCCCCTCAAGAAGTGGAGTTACCAAGGCAAGTGAGTTCACCCTGCACTGGTTGCACAGGTTATCACTCACAGGGACTTCTTTTGACATATAGCAAGTGAGGAGAATTGTGTCAATGTAAACTTTCTCCATTTTTTTTGTCAGTGAGTGACCTACAGCTGGAGCTGCAGTAACTCAGACCTGTGTCTTATTGCTTTTCTTTTTTTCCTGGCAGTGTTGCATTCAGTCATGACAGAGCTGTTGTAGAATCATAGAATGGTTTGAGTTGGAAGGGACATTAAAGCTCATCTAGTTCCAACCTCCTGTTGTGGTCAGAGACAGCTTTCTCTAAAGTGGGATGCTTGCTTTGTATTTTTGTAGTTCCTCTTACCTGTGGACTTCATTAAGCTTAAAAAAAAAAGAATGAAAATAACTTCACCTTACTCTTAATTAGGCATTTTTTCCCTTTTCTGGTTTCCAGGGACAAAAAACAAATCTGTTTTCATGTAACATATTTGCCTTTGTTAGCAAAGTGGATGAAAGTCACAGAGACTGGTGTTTGTTTTTGCAATAAAGGTTCAGGGGAGTCTGAGAGCTGTGAGCCTACAGAGAGCTAATAGACACAAGAGAACTTGAAAAACAGCAGCTCTTGCTTAAATTTAGCAGCTTCAAAGACCAGGCAAAGGCTGTGATGCAGAAAGCTTTGAGGATAGACAGAGGAGAGCTGAATTACCCATCTGAGCCCAGCCACATGCAGAGGAGACAAGAAAAGGGACTAGTTGTGGTAATATGTAGAGAAAACCTGTCCTGATGTGCATCTGAGATTTTATGAGGTTTGGATGGGGAGATGCCTGGCAAGATTCTAGGACACCAGCTAGTTTTTTTCACTCAGTCCCGGCTTGCAGAGGAAATCACAGAGTATAATGTCTTGCATCTCTCCCAAGGTTTCTCCAGAGGCAAATTCCAGAGCCAAGCTCAGAAGGTTCTCCCATGCTTATGTTTGCTGAGATTCTGTATCCAGCTTCCTGTTTCAGCTCTCACAAATTCAGCAATTTTTTGTATTCTTGAAGGTAAACTGACACTGAAAGGTTATTTCTATTGACTTCCACCTCTCTGGAAATATGAGAGGTAGAGATTTTGCTCAAGCCTACCCTTGAATTTCCTTAACACTTTCCACACTTATCTGTGTTGTAGCTCTGTCCAAAGAAGGATTATGGACTCTTCTGCTGTCAGGACCTCCTGTACTCTTTCCTCACTTGTTCATCTCCTTCTCATGCCCCAAACTTCTGATACTCCAATTCCAATACCTTGAATAAAATGATTAATCCATGCACTCATGTTTGCATATGCACAGAGATCAGAACCCCCTCCTACTCAAATTAATGATTTAGGGATCTATTTGTTTGCATACAGATTCATTTAAAGAAAACAACAGCATGGACAAGAGGCAAGCACTCAGAAAAATAACCATTCCACTCCTCTAGTTCCTGTCTCTACTGTCCCACCAGCATTGCCTTCAACAGCCCTTTACTGTTGTACATGAATTTGGTCATTTTATGGCTTCCCACCCTTTTTGATGTTTTCTTCCACTTCCTGTTGTACAGCACAATCCCTCATTGTCTGCTCCTCAGGAGATCCATTAGTGTTTCATCCCCCTCTGGATCACAAACTGCTAGTCACAGAGAAGATGGCTCCACTTGCTTACCTTAAGTTTCAAAAATTGCAGGTAGTGATGGTGGTAAAAAGGCAGGACTTGAAGAAAAAAATAAATAAAAGCAGCTCATTTAATCAATTGGAGGCACTTACAACAAAATTTAGAAAATGTACAGCACACCAAAAGGCAGGCACTTTGAATCTCTAAATTCTGTTGAAAGGCTGAAAAAGTGTCTGAGAATTGTAAAAGTGTTTTTTGGTTTGTGGGTAGCCTCTCAAGTCCCTGCAATTTCCTGATGCTATAATAATAAAAGCCAGAAAGACTGCTCAGCCCAGCTTTTCATATCAAAGTGATTGACAGGAAGACTAATCCCATGGAAACCACAGAATCTGCCCCATTTTCTTCTCCTAAGACCCACATGCATGACTGAGTCTCATTTACCTCTGAACAATTTAGTGTAATTGCATCTCCCTACTTTAAGTAGAACTTCTCTTCCTGGCAAAGGTGTTTTGAAAGATGAGATTGAATCTGCATAGGGCTTTAGTCTCTGTACTGTAGAAAAATACAAATTTCATTCTTCTGAGTCCTCCACTGTCTCAACTCCTTCTCTGCACATTTCCATGTGCAGTGGAAAAGGGATGTAATTCCTATCTGGTACTGATTTTCACTCTCTGAATTCAGCTCTTCCTCAGACAGGCATTTTGCTCAAATCAATATCAGATCTTATGGAAAATAATCAAGACTGTTTCTGCCAGCTGTACTGATTAAGGATAGGAAAGGGAAATTTGGGGTCGGGCAAGCGGAGATGTTGATTCTTCAGTAAATGCATGATAAGATGGTTTCAATGACCAGAGTAATTGAAATGCACAGTAGAACAGACTCATGCACAATGAGATGTCTCTGATTTTTCCTGTCATTTTGGGAAACAGCAAAATTCCTGTGGCTGTTTTAGTTTGTGAGGCAGACACTGACAAAAATCTATATTTCCCCTTATCGCTATGAGTTGAATGATATAAAAGTAATTATGAAAGTGCTCAATAACAGCTTCCCATTTTATCCCCAAGCTCTGTAAGGAAAGCTCTGTAAGAGAGCAGGTGACACCAGCATGGTGGCAGCAGGAAAGATGGGTCATGTTTTGTCTCTATTCTACTTGATGTTTTGCAATTTTGGGAGAACACCAGATTCTCCTTTGTCCTGACTGCCATCAGGGTCTAAGGCATGTAACAGTCCCAGGGACAGAGAAATCACAGATGTTTTCTTTGTGAAGAAAGTGGACCACAGAATCATTTAGGTTGTAAAAGTCTTCTAAAACCATCAAGTTCAATTGTTAAGCCAGCACTGCCAAGCTCACCACTCAGCCATGGTCTCTAGTGCCTCATCCATACACACCTTTTGAACACTTCCAAGGACCCTTCCCACTCTAGGGGTGCTCTTTCCCAGTTGTATTTCTATTTTCCTGACCAGAAATGGCCACTGACACAGAGGCTAGACCAGACCTCAGATGGGCAAAGGTTTGGAGACCAGGCTCTGGAAGTAAAACCAGGGTTTTGATGATTGTGATATTCCCTCCTCTCTCCGATCCCCTAGCTAGCTCTGGACCAGAGGAGGATGGAAATCCACATGGACAAAGGTAAAAAAGCAAGGATACAGGGCAAACTATTTTTTCAGTGCAATATAAGACATGACAGTGCAACACAACAGATGATGAGTGAGCAGAGCTCCCAGTTGAGATGCCTACTGCAGCAGGTTGTGCCCTCCACACTTCAGAGCTTTTTCTGTGCCTGCTTCTCATTCCCAAGCTCTTCCTGCTCTACTGAAGCACTCTTGGAAATTATGAATGCTAATGGCACAGTGGCCAACAGCAAAGCTGCCCAGCAGGAGGGGAGCTTTCGAGCCTCATGTGAGGAATTTTCGTCTCTGCAGCACCAGGGATTCTCATGAGAGGGTCAGGACTCCATTTGTTGGGGATCTGTAGGAATAAAAAATAGCAGAGATCTCAGTCTCAGGAATAAGGAGCATGAAACAACATCTGAAACCAGTGAGAGAGAAGGCGTGAGAGTAAAGGAGGAAAAGTGCCCACTAGGGACAGATAAAGCCACTTGTGCTGCTTAGCCTCAGCCAAATCCTTGTGAAGGTCTACCAAGGCTTCATAGGCATGAAAATTATATACAAACATGATTTCATAAAAATGAAGAGATAATATTAACAATATTAATGAACAGCTGATTAAGATGGTTTAATTTCTAAATACACCATGTTAAAGGCCACCTCTGGTAAGAACAAGGAGATTGAACACTATTATCTTTTCATTTAGGACCTGATTAAATACTTGAAACTCACTGCACACCTGTTTTTGAGTGTAAATGTCTCAGGTCAGGATCTAACCCAGTAAATCTGGACAACCAGGTGAGCCTTCCTTAATTACAGGGTAGTTTCAGGGGCAGGGAGGAGAAAGAGAAAGGTTAAAGAGATGCTGCTTGATGAATAGCAACATGGGATGCATAAATTAAAGCAATTTATAATAGTTAACATTTTTGAAGTTTGTTGCTCTCTATCTGGTTGTTGTTTAGGCCATTCCCTGACACAAGAGTTCCTCCTTGTGCAGAAAATAGCACGAAGAACATTATCCACTTTGTTTATAAAAAAATTGAAAAACAGTCTTTATCCCTGAACTCTTACATGAAAAGCAAAGCAAAAATCTCATTTTACACACACAACTCCTTTCCTTATAGGAAAGTGCCTCTGTGGCATCTAACTCAGAAGTTCATGGTTACAGAGAAGAAATTTTGGGTGACCCAAGGGCTAAGGTACAGCACCTGTCCAGGCTGTGGGAGTGGCAGTCACCCAGCCCAGAACAGCTTGAGGATTTGGGCAATGAAAACAGAAAATGAAGCCACAGAAAACACATTCTGCTGGTTCCCACAGGTCTGACATGGAGAATCTCCCTGCTCTGCTCAAAATCAGGAATGCAAAATTCCCGTTGAGCAGCTTCACCTTTTGTAATTGGCATAGAAGAGCTGAAGAGGGTGAGAATGCTGTAGAAAAGTCTGGGATAGAAAAGATTTCTGGTCAAGGCATTTCCTCAAGAGGGTATTGATTTCAGTTCAAACCATGCCAGTCTAACCTTTCCTTAAATATCTCTGCTGATGGAAATTTTGCAGCTTCTCTGTTTGAAGGATTTCTGTAGGATTTTGCTTTATTTTCCTAATTTTTTTGTAAAATTAAATTCTTTAAGAATTTTCTGTGTCTTTCTTAAGCAATCCATTCCCTTTTTCTTTATTATGTTATTCAGTTTTTCTGTTTTGTCTTTATATTTGCTTCTGCAGAAAGACCAGATGCCAGCTGTGGCTAAGGTAGATAATTAAGTTATATGATGTGATCTTCTCTAAGAGACTTGTATGTTTATCTAAAAACAGGAACAGTCAAAAAAGACCTTTTTAAAAAGTTCTTTTAACTTAAGACTTTTATCAGGTCATTACACGAAAATTTATCTTCTAATCAGAGATTGTCATATTCCTTTAGGTTAATACTGCAGAATAACACCTGGGGGACTTTTAGAAAGTTAATTGTCTGTGAAACTCCAGTTCCAAAATCTGGGGAGCCTTGTGTTGCTAAAGAATGGTAGAAGATATGTTGTACTTCTTTATTAGTGAAATCTCAGATACCTGGTTTGGAATGGCACAGATTAGCAAAGTGCTGTGACACTCCATCAGAATTTAATTCACAAAGCAAGAACTAGTGGCATTTCCATCTAGTTTCAAAAAATCTTTCCTTCATTCAACATTTCTCTCTAGAGCACAAAATAAAGGACAACCTTTAACAGCTCAGGAGCCCCATCACAAAGTTCTCAAGGGATGTTGGCATGAATTCTGACTTTGGTGAATATCCCACGGTGGGTATTTTTAAGGAGACCATTGCTCAGGTGTTTTTGGCTCAATGTTTTGACTCAACTTTATCCTGCCTTCTCTCCAGTGTCTGCAGTGACTCATGATACCACTATAGTTGCTTGGATTACACTTCTTGAATAGACAAAAAAACCCACTGAATAATCATAAAACCACAGAGAAATTTGTGTTGGAAAGGACCTTAAAGATGACCAATTCCAACCTCTTGCCACAGGCAGGGACAGCTTCCAATGGACCAGGTTGCTCCAAGTCCTTCCAGCCTGGCTTTGAACACTTCCAGGGATGGCATCCACAGGTATTTGCTGTGCCAAAAAAGCATTAGCAAGGCAGAGCTGTGGAAAGGACTTGTAAGAAAGGACCTACAAAGATGTTTTGTGAAGGAATTCACATCCAGCTCAGTGCTCTGGACAAGTTTAAATGGGATTTATTGCTCAGCCAGGGAGCTGTTTGTGAGGTTTGTGTCTGTACATCCAACTCCTGAACTGTGATCTGACTTCTGCAAGCAAACAGTTTCTCCAGGGCTTCGTGGCTGACAAATACATCCTGTGATTGCTGTCCCTGGGGGCAGATCCTGGGCCAGGGTTAATGGAAATGAGTTCAGTTTAATTTTTTCCCCCAAACTTTCTGAGCAAGCAACTTCCTATCCTCCTCTGTCTTGAAAATACGAACTCAGTGATGGACTTGCCATGGGTTGATAATTTTTAAAGCAGTGCTGATCTCTCTAGAGGTGTGTGGGAGTTCTCGTAGACCTCTCTTTTAACAGACTCCAATTACCAGTGCCCTTGTGTCTTTATTTAACCCAGTAGCAGCTCTGACAGTGGCTGAGGGGATGCAGCTGCTGAGACTTTCTGTGAAATATCCAGGAGCTGTAGAATGTGTCTCATATTTGCTGGTTTGAAAATGGCTCAGTTCTGATAACCTGTTCAAAGCCAAGTTCAGGCATTGACACTGAAGTGGAATTAGTTTGTCAGATATTTACATCACCCTTCCTTAACATGCTTTCCTTTAAACCTGTGGATGTCTGGACCAATTTTATGAAGTAAAAGCACAATGTTCTCCTGAGTGCAAAGACCACTTGAACAATGTAAAAATTGATTTTTCAACTATTTGATCTTTTCATGCAAAAACTCAAGGTACTGATAAACTCCAATAAAAGTCCAGGTTAAGTTATTGCCAATACCAGTTTCTGAAAAATGGCCTGATGATGGTTCCAGTTTTGCTGCTCATGCAGCCATGAAAACCTCTGAGGTTTTGCCCAGAGAAGCTGAGGCTGCCCCGTGCCTGGGAGTGTCCAACCCCAGGTTGGATGGGACTTGGAGAAACTGGGATAGTGGAAGGTGTCCCTGCCCATGGAACAAGATGAACACTGAGGTCCCTTCCAGCCCAAAAAATTCTGTGATTTCTGTGATTTTCACAAACCCAACAAATCCACTGTCTCATCCTGTCACAGCCTCCACCTGCCTGTGGGTTCTTGGATGTTTGACCCTGCACCTCTTCTTCTTCTAAACAAGATTTCCTGTGACATTTACAGGGCTGAAAATCCAGAGGCATTAGTGTCACCTCCCTTAGGTGGTGTCTTGCTCAGTGTTGGAAACACCAGGCTCACCATGCAGGCACTGCAAAGGAACAGACATTATGTATCTGACTGGTTTTTAATATAGGGTATAATCTGAATATAGGGTATAGGGTATAATCTGAATTAAAGGGTATAATAGGGTATAATCTGAATTATACCTTAAGATGAACTATTTTTTCTACTGACTCTAAAAGCACATACATTTCTAGTTCAGGTGTAGACCGTTAGACCTTTTGATGAGATGAACCCAAATCACAAAAGGTTTTGACTGAATAGTATAATTTTATTTAGAAATTTAGTAAATCAATAATTTTTAATCTGAGGTGCTTTCTCTGAGGTGCCATTAAAAAAAAAAAAAAAAAAAAAAAGAAAATTTTCCTCTCTTCCATTTTTGGTTTATACTTTTCTCTAACTCTTGTTTCCCCTTTTATTTATTTTTTTTTTCTAGCTATGACTGTATAACATTAAAGCAGTTTCCAAACTTTTTTTGCACTTTCTATTCAAAGTGTAAGAAAGTTCAGGAAAAGTTAAGCATAGAATTGTTTTCACATACTAATATTTCATAAGATGTCCAAGGAAGAATTTTAAAAAATTTTCAACAAAAGCTGATCTTACATTTTCAACAAAATGCTAACTTTTAATGAACTCAAGAGTGATGAACTCTAATTATAACAATGAACTCTAATTATACCATTTCATATTTTCATCTATACTCAGGCTGACTGCAAATGTTGGCACAATGAGGTCTCTTTTACTGACATATCCAGAAATAGTTTTATCTATAAAATTCCAATGACATTGACTAAAGAACAAGTTGTTCAATTCTTGGAAGAGCTTTTTACTTAAATGTTAGTCTTTTCTTTGACTGTAGAAAGGACAGATAGTTAAATGAATGAAAAAAAGAAACAAGAGACAATGGAGAGACCAGGAGAATAAATGGTATTCATGATTTGGAATTAATCCAAACCCTCTATTGTTCTGTGATGATCTCAGTGGCAATAACTCTGATCTGCTTCTGATTAAAGGAGCTACAAGAAAGGAGAGGGACTTTTCACAAGAGCATGGTGTGACAGGACAAGGGGGAATGGCTTCAAACTGAAGGAAGATAGGTTTAGATCAGATACTTGGAAAAAATTCTTCTCTGTGAGGGTGGTGAGACCCTGGCACAGTTTTCCCAGAGAAACTGTGGATGCCCCGTTCCCAGAAGTGTTCAAGTTGGATGGGGATCTGAACAACCTGGTTCAGTGGAAGATCTCCCCACTCATGGCAGGAGCATTGGAATGAGATGATCTTCAAGGTCTTTTTCCAATCCAAACCATTCTGTGATTCTACAATCTGTTGTCTAAGTGTTAATACACAAGATGTGAACAATTCAGAAAACCTGAAAATACCCCCTCAAGGTCCATTTCAGGCACCATGGGGTGATAACAAGGGGGAGGAGGGTGTGAGGATGTGGGGTCCATGCTGGGACACCACCAGGGACAGCAAGTGCAGCTCTGACATCTGGAAAGATGCCTTTGAAGATCTCTTTAGAATTACCCCCAAAACCTAAAAACCACTTCTATGCATATGCTTGATCTTTCTTAAAGATCTTCTTAAGGGTATTTAAGATTGTTTTATTGGTCTAATTCTCCTAGAACAAGATTCCTGATCTTTTCCTTGTGCTGATAAGGTGCTATTAAGAAATTTAGGTGCTTAGAAATGCAAACCATTAAATTATTTTTGGCTGATAATTGCTTTTTTTTGGTGTTGTTCTGGGATAACTATCCCTAACTTCACAGAGTCATGGAAAGGATGATGCAGGGATGGATCTTTGGAGATGATCTAGTACACCCTCCTCAAGCAGGTCTGGTGAAAGCAGACTGCAAAGGACTATGTCCCCTTGTGTTTCAAGTATCTGCATGCATGGAGACTGAAACAGACCATTTCCTCTCATTTCTTTCTGAACTACAGATTTCAAATCTAAGTGAAAAACATTCTGAAGGTAAAATGCTTCTACAGAAGTTTGTTGTGGCTACTGAGATTTGAGGAGTGCTGTTTTGGCTTTGGTGCTTATGTTGGGTAAATTAACTGTTATGTCTGAGATTTCAGAGTTCACACTGATGCTTTCTCTGTCTTTCCTATTGATTATGCTAACTGGAATATTCTGTGTATACAGAGAGATTGCAGTGTAATTAAATACATGATTTATAATTGCATTTTAAGCTCTGGTATAGTTTAGGAGAAGCTGTTTCCATTTGAGCCTCCAAGCTGTAAATTCTCAGATGATTTCTGCTAATACTTAAAGCTGTAACACAGTTTAGAAAGAAATGAGAATGGACACCCTTGGAGGTGTTAATTATAACCATGCCATGGTTTCCTTGGAATTATATCTCTTCATCAAACATTGATATCTTTCCTTGAAGACAGAAATCCCCACATTATTGATGTTCTCATTCCTCCTGTGCAGAGAGAAGAAAAATTGTAATGGAATGGCAATTTCAACAACAATAATAATTAAAAAAAAAAAAAAAAAAATCAGGAAATACTACTCCTCTCTTCCATTGAGAAGACTCTGGCAAAGGAACAATGATGCCAGTTTTTCAGCCAAGGGGGGACTCTTTGAGAGAATTTGTCTCTTTTGCCACTAAATAATTTACTCATGATGCTGATGCCTTAAGTTTTAGCTTTCATATTTTTCAGATTCTATACTGCATTAGTATGTAACTCTGAACTTCATATAAAGTGTTGGCAAGTTCTCCTCACAGTTTAGTCAGACAAAACAATCCTTTTCCAGCCCAAGAACCAAGGGCACCCTTGCAGCTTTGGGCCCAAAAAGTGCAAACAGAAGTGAATTGAGGAGAGCAATCTGGGAGGATGGGACTGCATAACCTGGAGCTGTAATTGGACAATTAACCTCAATCTGTAAATGGACCAAAACTTATAAAAGTGTGAAAACTCATGACCCATTGTCCATCTTGGGTGGAGCCTTGGCTGGGCTCTTGTACAGCCCAAGGTGTATCCTTTAAGGCCTTTTAATAAATACCTGATTTATTCCTTTAACTCTGTCTAGCCTCTGTTCCAGGATGCCTCTCCAGGAATCAATGCAGAGTTTATTTGCAGCCATGTAGCAGAATCTTATCAAAGCTCTATTGATGTAGCTCTTTTGGTAAAACCTGGAATAGACTCTCATTCCAAATAATCAGGCCATGGGTCTCACACATTTACTAATAAGTGACATTAGCATTAATTGGAAAAGTGATTGCAGAAATAGAGTGCTATATTCAGGAGCAACTTTAATGAGCTTCTAGAGGATCAAAGACTCTTGGAAGTTCAGAAATTGCCTATTTCTGAAGTTCAAACTCAACTGAAGCTATTGGCATTTGGAACATTGCACTACAGGAGGAAGGAGTGTGTATTCAGTAACAGCCCAGCAAGGGAAATAAAAGTAAGCAGAAAATATATCAAAATGTGTCTTTTTTTTTTTTTTTTTTTTTTTTTTATCAGTTTTCAGTTTAAACACCAGATGTAAAGCCAAATAACTGTGATAAGTTTGAAGTGAAACGTTGATTACAGAAATCTACAATGAAGAGACAGCCCTGAGATGCAGACAGAAAATACTCATTGAACAAGGAGTGATGGCTTGGTAGGGTAAGTAGGTAAACTTTAAAAAGTTTTCCCTATGGTAAATCTAAAAATCCTTTTTGTTTAGATGTTGCAGAAATAAGGTCTTTGCTCCCAAACGGGCAGATACCTGCTTCACCAAAGAGGCACAGAACAGCTGCTGAATGAACACAAGTGTTACCTGATTGCTTAAAATCAAAATTAGAATTAAGAGCTGTGAGTCTTTATAAACTATTTATAAACTTTATAAACATGAAATGTAGCTCTGCCTCATTCACTCAGCCTCTGGCTGAGGAAGGAAATCTGATGGAGCACAAGAGGGCTTGATTTACCCCTCTAATCTGCAGTGCCAGTGAGAATGGCTCCAGAAAAAAATCTTGGAGGGTTGGCAGGAAACTTCAAATGCCTTGATTGTATTTTGTTCCTAAGCTGTTGGTAGTGACACCATGAAATTGTTATGAAATTTGCTATGAGTGTGCCCACACACACAGACACACATTTGTGCGAGTTTCTTCCAAAAAAACCTCTGGAGGCCAAGGGGAGAACTATTTCTCTTCCAAAGAGTAAGTGCTTTCATGGCTTGCACAGTCAAAAAGTAGAAATAAACCAGTATTTTATGAGTCATAGAATAAATTGCTTCAATTTATTTCCTCCCTGAGCATTTGACCAAAGAATGGCGCTAAGTGAGGCTAATGAATTCACCAGGGAACGAAAACAAAGTAAATACATTTTGTGGAGGATCAATTAGGGCCTGCAGTCTCCATCTCTGTGCCCATTTTCCTCTCTTTCCCACTTGTTTGTGGATTTTATCTCTCTGCAGAGCAAATAAAGTTGGATCACTGCTCCTGAAACTGGTACATGCTTGGCTAATGAGAGGAGCAGGGGAATTATGCACTGTAGTGTCTGTCACTCATGCAAATTTTTTCCCAGATCTATTGGCATGGATCTGAGCAAGCACAAGCATTAATCTATGCCCACTTCACTGAATGATTCCTGTAATTAACTGTGATGTGCCTGTCAAAATAGAGGTGGGAAAGCCATTGAATTTAAGTAAATGAGGCTTGAGTGGTGCACTGTACCAGAGGTAAGGTTCCCTTCACTAAACTTCAGCTTTTAAGCATCAGTTGAAATCTAAACTGTCCAGGTTCCCTCAGTAGCAGCTGGGAAAGGGATAGGAGAGCCTCCAGAGAGCTGGTGCTGAGTTAACAGTTGGACTTGATGATCTCAGGGATCTTTTCCAACCTTAATGATTCTATGATTCCAGAAAATGGCTTCTGATGTTATCTAAAATCTTCTCTCCCTCCTTGCTTGTTCCAGTTTATGTTTGGTCATTGATATCAATGTCTTCTCTGCCATGGGAAAAAGTGCCCAAGTGATTCCTAAATACTTTTGATGACCTCTTTCTGTCAACACTTCTCTGGAGAAAGCAGGGAGCATTGGGAATTCAGCACGAGAACAGCATGATTACAATTCTGCTTTTTCTTCAGGGTGCTTAATATCCATATTATCTTGTATGCATACATATTTAAATGCTACATGCTCCTTTTTAGCAATAGACTGCTGGTTTGAAGTGCCCATAAAACTGCTGGAAAGTGGCAGTGCCAATTAATCTGTTGACAGATTTGTAATTTAAATATTAACAGGATGTTAAGCAAATGTTGGCTGCTGACTGACCGAGATCCTTCGGAGTGCCTTCCCCCAAAGAGCTGAGCATTTCCACACACTGAAAATGTCCTGGACACTGCAGGATGGATTTATAGCACAAATTTTCTGTCCCTTTTCCCCCACAGCTCCTAAACACCATATATGTAATATATATATATTATTATATATATTACATATATATATTATTATATATATTACTATAAATACCATCTAACCATGTGAAAAAAAAAGATTTATAAAAGTCTTATACAGAATGTACCCCCTTATTGCAATAAACAACTGAGTTGAGAGTTTGTAGAGGGTGTAGCAGGGAAGGGTTTAGCCCCTGACTGCTTTACCTTGGCAATGCAATGAGAAGTGGGGTGCTGAATTTATCTGTCAGCTCAGTTGCTGGTGTGAGAAACCTTGGAAAAGCCTCTGGAGGAGAAGGACATTTTGGTCAGGATAAAGATGAGCTTGTGCTGTATCACCCATGAGTGCTGTGCCAGGGTGAATTTGGCTTCCCTGGGGCTCGTGGGTGCAGAGGGTTAGAAACAGGAGGTTGGTGGAAAGCAGGTCTGCTTCAGTCCTGTCCATGAAAACAAAAACCAAAAAAAAAGTAACATGGGATACAAAATAAGGACATTGATTTCTTTGCTTTTGATTTCCTTGGCCAAATACCTTAAAGAAGCCCTGGAGCACACAGAGACTGACAGACCATGTGAACCTGGGCATCAGGTTGAGGCAGCATCAACATGACAATAAAGATGCCTCCTGCTCTGCAATTTTAGACTGCTACTTTTCCCATTTTCTTTTTCCATCAAGCTCATTCGTGGTTCTGAAGAGTTTCTTATTGTAATTTCATTTTTTTACCTCTTTTATTCCAAAGAGTTTCATATCTCTGAACCCATCCATCACATTTCAATTCAGTCTTTCATTGCTACTGGAAGCCTCCCAATTTAATTTCTATTATTTTAACACATTACGTAATAGCATGAACATAATTTGTTGACTGTTTCAAACTGCACATTTTTTTAATTTTTATTTAATGAAGGCTGTGATAAAGGCTTCTTTGAAAATTTTTCAATATCCTTAATGTAACCTTATTGTCCAGCAACCAGAATAATAAAAATTGATTGATTTTGCTATAGGTTCAGTCCTAAATATTTGTCATTCATTTGCACATTGCAGTTATTTCATTTTAGCTTTAACAAATTAAGGAAGGAAAAAAAAAAAGATTATTCAAAAAATACTAATTGAAAATAATGACTCAAGAAAACCAGGTTGATAGCAAGAGGTCTGTTCTGGATTTTGTATTTTTCAGGGTTTATAAGGGTTTTTCAAAGGGGCTCCAAGCTCTCCCTGTCTGGAATATTATTTACAGAAGTCAGCATGGGCAAAAGTTCAGAATTGTTCCACTGTTCATTTCTTGCAGCTGCTCTTCCTTCCTGAATTAAAGTTGAGCTGAAACAAAGATTACCTGTTTTATTTCAGTAAAAGGCATGGTACAGCCATGGCTGGAAGAAAAGAGGTGGCTACAGCTTGAAATGAAGACTCTCTTCAGTCCCAGATCTCTCAAATCACAGCCAGATGAGACCATTCAGGTCTCCTGGGTCCCTGTTGCTTCCACTGTACAGACATTCATCTTCATCTGAAAATTCCATTTGTTTTGCTTCCTTTCAAAATAAATCGTGAGATCTGGTTTTTGACTTGAGTTTAAATGAAAAGGGAGTGGATGGCTAGTGAGAAAAGGCTCACTAAAACAAGAAAATGCATAGGTGTCTGTGGAATAAAAGCTAATTTACCTCAAAAAATCCATAATAAGATATTGATTAGAGTTTTTATTATGAGGTTGCTGTTGAGTCAGGGACAGCTTCAGTAAATAATAAAGATCAAAAATTTTCAAGCTTTGGTTTCACAGAAAATAGTGATAATTACAGTCTGAAGCAGTTTAAACAGACTAATAACTTCTCTTAGAGAAATATAAACCATGGGGATGACATGTTCTTCTCTAGGCAGAAAAGATTTGGATATTAAAAAAAAAGTAAATTACATAAAACCTCATATAATTTCTTTTTGTTTTTTAAAATTTTTAATTTCCTTTATGTGCTTACCCATATTTTTTATTTTATTAGTTTCATTTGGTTTTTGCTGTGCTCTGATTTTGTGTTCTGTGCTATAACAGTGGCAGTTTTGACAAACTCATTGTGGGATCTTTTGTTGTCTGTGGATTCCTGATGCCTCTGGTTATCTCTCATGCCTCTGATCACTTTGTCTCATGTCATTTCTCTTTGTAGGGGAGCCTGCAAACCTAAACAAATGCAAGGTAAGATCAAACCCCACATTTTCTCTATGAATATAAATATGGTCAGCATGGTCCCATTTTCCCATGAAGACTGTGCCTGGTTGACTGTAAATTATTGTTTCAGGCTCCAGATAAAGTTCTCTCATGTCCTTTTGAGGATGTCTCGTGGCCTCCAGGTACTTCTGCAGAAGGTTTTGCATCACCAGGATGTTTTGTGTCTCAGCTGCCAGTGCTGGGCAGGCACCTCCAACACCAAAGTGCCTCAAATGGCACAAAGGGCTGGAGTGCAATGGTGAGAGTGAGGACACAGGCAGTGCTCACAGGAGATCATACTTAGCACATCAAGATGCTTCCACATTATTAACACAGTGCAGGGGTAATTTTCAGGCTGTTACAGGCCTGGGTCTGCCAGGTAAGCTTGTGCTACCTGCCTGGTGAATGCAGAATGCTAACAAGAGAGGAATTAAGCAAGAAATGCAGAATAAGGAGTCCTCAAGGTGGGTGCTGTGTTTACAGGGTGCTGTGGACTCTGCACTGCTGGGTGTTGGCAGCACTGTCTGCTGCTGCCTGAGCATCAGTACATGGCATTTCTGTTCATCTGAGAAATGAATATGCAAATGAGGAGTCTATTACTGAGCTGGTTTGGTGACCCTGGAAAGAAGGAGAAGCAAACAATGGGAGGGGAGAAGCAGCAATGGCTGCATACACAAAAAATCCCTGTAGCTCTCACCAGTGATGTGGAGAAGGACTCAAATCCTTCCCCAGCCATCCCATCAGGGTGGAGACAGCTTTCCACAGAAACATGGAATGGTTTGGGTTGGAAGTGACCTCAAACATCATTGAGTTCCACCCCCCTGCCATGGGCAGGGACACCTTCCACCATCCCAGGCTGCTCCAAGCCCCATCCAACCTGGCCTTGGACACTGCCAGGGATGGAGCAGCCACACCTTCCCCAGGCAGTCTGTTCCAGAGCCTCACCACCCTCACAATGATTATTTTTTTTCTAATAAGCAATCTGAACCTCTTTTCATCCAGTTTAAAGCCATTCCCCCCTGTCCTGTTACTACATGCTCCTGTAAATAGTCTTTGTTTTCTTCTGAAAAGAAGTTCTGGAGCTCAGTCTAAACCTGCTCTTGGATTTGAGAGTTTTGCTGTCCATGTTCTGAGCTGAAAAGGTTCCCCTAATCTTTGGGCCGTGGCTGGTAAGTGCAGAACCTGCAAAATGTGTTAACAATCACTAAAGTTCTTGTTATAACCTCACTAAACTGTTTTTTATACATTAAAAAAAAAAATTAAAAATTTGCTTTTCAAATCTCTTACATCTTTCCTTGTTCCACAAGTACAGAATTATCACTATTTCAACGGAGAATGTGGCCAGCAAATTTTGTAGCTTCTGTGGAAAAAGTGTGTTATATGAAATTTTAATAACTTCATCCAAAAATAATTCCTTAATAGGTAGGGGTTTCCTGCCAGGAAGGCAAAAGAAAGTTCTTTTTAGAGAGTCCTTATTACTTTGTTGCTTTTAATTTTTTAAAATTACTTTTCCAAGGCATTTCTCTTGAGCAAAACCTTCTTTCATCAGGCATATCTTCTTTGCTTCTTCTGCAGAGACACTAAAACCCGTCACATGAGTGTAACAGTGAAATACAGTTTTGAAATAGTTTTTTCTTCCTCAGCCTGGAATTCTCCTATTGTTTCTTTCCATATGTATTTTTGATGTTTTGTAGTGCCAAGAGCAGTTAACAAATATGTGGCAAGGATAATGGATTGCATCTTTTGCAAACAGGGTTTGTGGTCTGGGCTTTGACTTTTGCCAGTTCCATCGACCTCAACATGATTTTCACAGTCACTCCTGGTAGTGGTACCCCATGGCTGGAAACCATCACCACTGGGAGAAAACAGGCACTTTAAACCAGAAAATTTTGGATTGATGAGAATTTGAACCTGTAATAACTCAAACCACTGAAGCTGGTTTTCTTTTTCCAGAGCAAACACCTGAAAAAGCAGAGTGTGGTGCTACCTGTAGCTAGTCATCAAACAATGGCAAATACAGATGGTGATTTCCCTGCAGAAAACAGAACAGACTGTGCAAACTGACTTTTAGAACCAAAGCTACAGATAAATGTCAAGCAGGAAGCAGTTTGGTTAAGAACAGAACGTAGTTAATGTTAGGTCCTGAGAGCATGAAGAAAAAGCCATGTTCTTCAGACTCATTTTATCATGCTGCAACAGAAACATCTTAACCAGATACATTTGCAAGGTTTTGGGAGATCTGCCTTTATAGGATTTGCAAAATGGGCTCCTCATGCTGGGCTGGTGAAAGGAGAGTTTGCTGCCTGTGCCTGGCCCAGAGACATCTGCAGGGCTGCCCATTATTATTAATTTTAGGATCTAAGACTGGACCTGCAGAATTTTTGGAGGATACAACTTAACTCATAATGCCATAACTTGGGCAAATGTAGGTGTCATGACCTGGATAAAAAGGAATTATTTGATTTCCAAGCTGGAAGGACACTAAAATCTGTGTTAAATAGCAGCATCTGATGATTTTTTTCTGGCTTCTCCTGGTTTGGAGACTGCTTTTCCAAACCCATCAGCTGTCCTAGAAATGGAATAAATGTAGCAGCCCAGACACTGGGTGAAGGGCTGGACTCTCATCCTTGCCACCACCTTTCCTCTTCAGAGGACAGAGAAGTTGCATAGTCTTTAAGGGTCTGACACAATTCAAATATGGGAGAAATTATCTAAGTCTTCATTTTGACTAAAACCAAACCAGTCCATAGATGTCAAGGCCCCCCATCTCATTCTTCTGATCAGTGAACTGGCCAGATGTGTTTGCCCATACAGAGGGAAAACACCTCATCAATGTATTTAAACACCCAGTGTGGGGACATCAGGAAGATGTACTCAGACTCTTCTCAGTGGTGTCCAGTGACCAGGATGAAAATAAATATGCATAAATAGTAATGCAGGAAGTTCCTATAAATATAAGGAAAAAAGTTATTCATAGAGAAGGTGAACTGATTCTTGTTGCCCTGGTCAAAGCCAGCTGGTCTGTATCACTGTTGGCTAAAGCACTGTGACTTTTACTAAATTTTTTTCTGCTTTCATCCTCCTGCAGCCCAGAGATTCTCAGCTTCATCACCAGAAGTGTTGGAGCCCACCTTAATAAAAACCTCATTTAATGCTTGATATGATGCTCAGGAAGCCTTATAAGCATGAGGTTGTTTATTTACAAATGTGCTTTGATAGCAAAATTTGAGTTTACTGAGCACTGAACAGCAACAAGAATGTCATAAAGATGGTGTTCACCCTAATATTATACATTAGCTCATCAGGACAAATGTTATTTTGACAAATACTGGACAAATTAATGGGCATTATACTGTTGTGATTGGAAATTATTATCTGGATTTTTCAGCTGAGTGGAACCTCTGCACATGATAAAAGATGCTTTGCAATAAATATATCACCCCTGAATAAATCAACTGCTGTCTGTTGAGACTGATCCTGGATGGGTAGGAGATGGGTAGGTGGTTCTTCCCATTTTAGGAACAAGGAGTTCTGTGTCTGCATTTGTTTTGTCAGGTTTAGCAGTCCTAGATATAATGCTGTAAGATGCTGGAAGCGTTCCCACAAACATGTAGCTGTGTTGCTTAGGGACATGGTTTAGTGGTGGGCTTGGCAGTGCTGGGTAAATGGTTGGACCCAATCTTAGGGGTCTTTTCCAACCTTTTCTGGGATTCTGTGCCACCTGTTTAGGTTCATTTGTTTTTATTTGCCTGTCTCTGGAGGAAGCAAAAACTGTCAGTTCAGCAATATCCAAATGTCTCATGGCACTTTTCCTCCCTCCCTTTTCCAAGCTGGGTGGGAGACACAGCAGTGCAAAGACTGAATGATCCTGACCAGTCTCTTCTATACACCAATGACAACTTCACATGGTCAGAGGGAACAAATTAAGTTATTTAATTTGATTTCCCATAGCAGAGAAACCAGAAGTTTTCCTGAAGTTCATGATAATTTGAACAGTACCTTGAAATTTAAGGAAATCCCTTCCCTCTGCTCAGTAATGGAAAATCTACTGAGACTTTAATAAGTTTTGGTGCTTCACTACCCTTGCAATTAAAAGCCTTAACTTTATTCCCTCTGCACTTGCCAACATTAACCTCTGCTTTATTTGACAGACACTTGTCCAACATATAGGAAACCAAATGATTCTTTTGGTTCCTGGAAAATAATTTTTAAATTTTTACTCAGTATTCTGCTAAACTGAAAGCACTTGTTATACAAGGTATTTCCCCTTCTTTTAAATTTATAATCTCATTATGGCTTCTTTAAGTTTCTTTTGGCTGAGCTAAAGAGATCGAGCTCTTTCTGTTTTTCATGCAAAGGTTCATTTTGTGCCATTATATCATATTTTGAACTTTGGAACTTTGGATGATTTTCAATGCTCCTTCTTGCACTAGGGGCCATTGGAACTAAACAAAAGGGAAATAGTCTTAACACACCACCCTAATCTAATCTGATTTGCACAAAGCTCTTATTAGCCCTTACAACTACAGCAGGGAGAAATATATTGCAGAGGATTGAAATTTAGACTAAACATTGCTTATTCGACAGGAAATTAATGACTTTAGTGACACCACATATAGCATAAGAAACTATCCTGTAAAACAGTGGCTCAACACTATGAACTGTGGGCAAGGTCTTCAAACAGCCCTAGTGGAAATCAATGCAGTGAGTCAAAATTATGCTGGCTGTAGAAGTATTATCTTTGTTTTATGTTTATATAGGGAATAATAGCATACATAGAATAGTATTAATATACTATAATATACTATAGTAATAATAGTATAAACAGGCTTTTATTTGGTTTGTGCCCCAGCAGATGTGATGAAGAGCAGTGCAGTGGCATTTTAAAAAACACCCTGAAATACTCAATCTTGCCCAGCCCTGACTGGTTTAATCTTCAGAATACCCTTCTCATGATAACTCCTCCCTGAAACTTCAGGAGTTTTCATCTCTCTTACATGTTTTTGGTGCCTAATTGCAGGGTTTTGTTATTCTTTTGACAAATCATTCCCTAGTTAGTGAAAATAATTATCCCTTTTCCCTGCACACTGGCAGTGAGAAGAGTCTTTGAGGCTCTTCAGTGTCTCTAGTCTGACCATCCTGTGTTTTTTTCTTATAGTATCTGCAATTTCTTTAAGGTGTTATACCATAGTATCAAATATATGTTTATATTTTCACTGTCAGGTAAAATAAAATACTTCAGCCTATTCTGGATTCTGTTGTCTTGATTATAGCAGCTTGAGGGATAATGTGAAGTATTGGCAGAGAAGCTGTTGCTACCCCATCCCTGGAAGTGTTCAAGGCCAGGTTGGACAGGGCTTGGTCTAGTGGAAGGTGACCCTGCCCATGGCAGGAGGTTGGAATTAGATGGTCTTTAAGGTCCCTTTCATTCTGTGATTCTGTGCTTCTATATTTTCTTTCCCAGAGGGATCTGAAGTGAGACTGGACAATATTTTTTCAGCTCATTAAGGTTTTCCAATAGCAACTGGTAAATACCAGAAACATGAATTGAAGGCAGGATCTACAACCCAAAAAGCAGTGCAAACAAGAGGCTCCAACAGTCTTTACATGGTGGAATTGCATTTTGCACAGGAGTATTGGCACAGCAGCAGCAACCAGCACAATCACTGCACAGCCAGGCAGAGCATGTGATAACCCCACAGCTCTCCAGGCTCATTTCTGCACATTAAACTCACCACTCTGTCACAAACACATGAATAATGCATTGGTTCAACAACAACCTTGGCAAGCTGAGGCTTGTCAGGATTGGATTTCTTTCTTCCCTCATTCACAGAGATCAGAAGCATCAATGGAAGCTTTGTGGGAGGTACTGGTAGAAATAGTGGGCAGAGATTTTTTCTCTTCCCAAATCACTGCCAGGATCTCTTGTAAAAATCCAGAGACATAACAAGCCATGAGAATTGAGATATCCAGAAGAACATGGTTCACTGGATGGGAACTCTTCTAAGAAAGACCTTTACCTTTTTGCTTCCTAATCAAGGCTAACCCTTGTAAAATGTGTATGATCTGAATTCATGTATTTTCCTTTCTGTGTCTTCCAGACTATGAGAGAAAAAAGAGCTGGAAGGGACTAAGAAAATGCACAAGATTAACTGTTTTGTATTATTCTGTGATGGATGTTTGGACTGTTTTTGAGAACATGAGATGGTTTTGGACATGTAGAGAGAATGGCCCATTTCTGTGCTGTCTATCCCAGACTTCTTTTATGTTCCTTTTAGAAAGGTGGCTTTTTTTGGACGGGGGGGCTAATTTTTTGTTTGTTCCTTAATATTTTTCTTTATTTTCTTTTCTCCACTAAATATAGGCTTTCCCCAAGCCTAAATTCCCTTATTTCACTCCAAACCATTGTTTCTCACCTAAGTCATAATACAGAGTGATACATTCTGCCTCTTTAATTTCTCCTTCTTTGACAAAAAGGTCAGTTCCTGTTTTCTTCCCCTGCATGTCAGGTTTCCTGAACCACTGATTGCTATTGATAGAGCAGAAATGCAACATCATCTTTTTGTCTCTCTCCCTTTCATTTCTTTTCCCCCCTCCCCACTCCCATGCTCTTAAATTTTACACTAAGTAGTAAGAAATTTTGGTAGCCTTTCCACCTCATTTTATTGGCCCAGGCTTGCAGCTGAAATATGGAGCTGAATCCCACCCTTGGACAGCAAAAATCTTTAAAATTCACATATAGAATATACTTTTGCTGCAAAATGTCAAAGTTTTTTTGAAAACTGATGATTTTGACAATATTTTGTTCTCAAAGTATGAAAAATTGATCATCCTAGAAATAATTCAGCAGCTCGGTGTCTGAGTTTAGAAAAGCTTTAGCATTGCTATTGCTGTTTTTTTTCTTACCCAGTCCTGTGTGACTCCTCTTGTAACTTGATGGCTTTAACAGAGTCTGATTACATGGAATTGTTTCCTGAGCAGCCTGAGACCTACCTTGGGCTTGGGTTCCTGACCTAAATGTGGCCTCCTGACTGGATTACATGAACTGGAATCAATCACCCAGATAAACTGCTCACAGATTTCTGATAAATAAATATTGTTCAGTTCTGCAATTGCCAGTAAGGAAGCTTGGGAAAACTGGTCACTAAGAGATCAGATTGTCAAAGATAACCAGACTAACTCCTAATTACCAGGACAGTTTGAGTGCCAAGTGCCTGTTTAGAATAGGCAATGGACGTTCATTTCTTTTTACGCTTTTAATTTAAGAAACATAACCAAACCCTAATGTTAAAAGACACTTTTCCTCTCTTTATATATATATATATATATATACATATATGTATGTTGGATTTCAGTAGTGAAATGAGCTAGAAATATTCCAGTGCATCAAAACAAAATGAAATGCCTTGATTGAGCTGAAACAATTAAGGAATGTTTCAGGCAATTAAACTTTGTGAGAAATGTCAAAAATTGGCTTTGTTTCATCTCAGTAAAACAAATATCTTCTGAAGATGTCATAATTTCCACAAAATGGAATTCTCAAGTTTCCATGAGCTTCACATTTACTGTTACTGGGTTTTAGACTCTTGTGAAAATTACTTGACATGTTTATTCCAATACAGTAGCTGTGAAATAAACTCTTCTCTTTCAAGTTGTGATTGGGTTGGCTCGTGCTTGAACTTGTCTGATGGCTATTTCCCTTTCCCCTCTTTATTTTTAATTATATTTATTGTTGTTTTTTAATTAGTATTTGAGAATATCTGCTCTCCTGGGGTGTGCACAGACCATTTGCAATTTGTGGGTCCCCACTGATGCCAATGGAGGCTCCAGGAGATATGGAATTTACACAGCCATGAGTGCAGAAAGGTGACATGATTCAGGCAGTGAGGAAGGGATGTGAAAGCCTTGAAATGTGAATACTCATCCTGACTTCACCATTGCTCCCTTTTGGGACAAGCCACTGTCCCTTTCAATCACTTTTGGCTTGTGGTTTCCCAGCATCTCTCTGCTCTTTAATTGTAAATCCAAACTGAAGAGAATCTTTCTCTTGCAAAAAACATATGGCTCCCAGCACTATTTTTTTTTCCCCAATCTGAATCTCATACAGAAAATAAATTTCCTTGTGTCTTTAGATTCTGATGAATGTCAATAATACGGTACATAGCAGAAATCTCATAACTGTGTTTTATTACTGAGCTGGTATTTGTTAAACAAAAGCAAACTTTGACTCTTCTGATTATTGTTAATCTTTGTTCCTCCTGTGAGTAAAAGTTCTTTACACAAGGACAAAGAAATTTTTACTACTAAGTGTTAATCACTTATGCTGTAAGAAAACAATCACCTCTGGATTTTCAATAAACTGCCTCAAGGTTAGAAGCAAAATTAAGTTCAGAGTATGCTGGAAAAGGAATTCCCCACGTCCCTTAATGTCAAAGAGAACAAAGCAGAACTGTCTGCTGCAGAAAATGTAATAAAGTTAATGCTTGGATAAATATTGTAGCAGTTTCTGAAGTAGCAGCGAGATTTTAAGGAACTTCCAGTAAATGCTGTTGCACAAGTATTTTGCAGGTGCAAAGAATAAGATGTTTTATGGGGAATTTGTTCCAAAAATGGATAATTGAGATAAATATCCTTGAACTCAAACTGCTACTATAATCTTGTTCTCAAGAAATGTATTTAAGCATATGCTTTACTCTGAGCACACAAACACTGGCACTGAAGTCACCAAAAACAACCTCAAGGCCAAGCCACGCTGAGATGAATTGAGTTTCTTTTTTTTTTATAACATGGTTATTAAGCAGTTAACACTGCTATTGCTGTAGCTTCTCTTTTGCCAAGATGGACTAATAAACATGACATTTTTAATGTATAATTTGCATAATGCTTCTGTTAATTTGTTATTTTCATTACGGCAACAGAATGAAAACGACATATTACATCCATAAAAAATATACAGCAGTGCTAATCCCTGTAGTCATTACACTGTTAACTGAATTGCATCTTTTGCCTGGTCATTATTGTTATTTATAAAGCTTCTTGATAAGGGCTGAGTGCAAGGCAATGGAAAAGTCTCCTGATTTATCAAGGAAAGAATGAAATACTAAAATGAAGGAGAAAGCCAAGCGGGAGGGGAATTGGGACCCAAACCACAAACTGATGAATGTGCTTTGGTGCAGAGCTAGAAATGAGCTTGTCTAGAAGTGAGATTTTTTTGGTAACAGCTGTTTGCTCTTTGGATCTGCCTCTACTAAATTTAACCCCTCATTATCTCAGGGGTCTCACATACATATGGCAAAGCATAAACCTTTGTCCTAGGACATACCAGTGCATTTACAGGGAGATAGGATCCATTTTAATGTACAGAGAACTGTGGAGGAAGCTGGCATAAAGCTTGTAGTGTTGCCCTACAGGTATCTAAAATGCTCAGAGAGCTTGAACACTTTGCTGTGGAGACAGGCTGAGAGCTGGGGTTGTTCATCCTGGAGAAGAGAAGGCTCCAGGGAATCCTCATAGCACCTTGCAGTACCCAAAGGGGGCTTTACAGGAAGGCTGGAGGGGGACATTTTCCACAGGCAAGCAGTAGTAGGATATGAATAATCACGGCCTGAATTTGGTGGACAGAAACTGTGGCACAATGAAGCCTAAAACTGAATAGAACATCCAGTGAGTAAAAATGGCAAAGGTTTTAGTGAGTGGTTGGTCCTCAGGAAATCCTCAGGAATACTAAAAGAAAAGTTAATTGAAGGATGGGGTCACTTGCCATGGTTTTAAGCAAGAGGGTTCATTGCCATGATTTAAAATGAAAACCTGATTGAAGAGGTATGATTTAGCATAGGAAAAATATTGTAATACTACAAGAGACATTATAACAGCATTCCAATGCCTAAAGGGGCTTCCATGAAGACAGGAGAGGGTCTTTTCCCAATGGCATGGATGGACAGGACAAGGGCAAATGGCTTTAAGATGAAGGAGGACAGATTTAGATCAGATACTAAGAAAAAAATTCTTTTATATGAGGGTGGTGAGGCCCTGGCACAGGTTGCCCAGAGAAGCTGTGTCTGCCCCATCCCTGGAAATGTCCATGGCCAGGTTGGATGGGGCTTGGAGCAGCCTGGGATAGTGGAAGGTGTCCCTGTCTTGGCAGGGGGTTTGGAACTAAATGATGTTGAAGGCCCCTTCCAACCCAGACCATTCCATGATCCTATGATACAGACCAAAAGCTGAAAGAAGGGAGGGAATTGTTCTCCTGCTCTCATGACCTGCTCTCGTGTTCCTCATGAGTACATCATGAAGTGAGTAGTGTTAATGCAACAAAGGAGTTTTGGATTAGACACTGTCAAAGAAAGTTCTGATACTGGAAGTTAAAAAATGCTGGAGCAAATTGCATAAGTTAAATGTGGACTCTGTCCCACAAGGCTTCATAAATGTGATGGGTGAACATCTGGGTGGAACAACCTAGAGACAGGAAACTAGGGTAGCACATGACTCCTTGATATCCTGCCAGCCCAAAGTTTTGATAATTAAGTGTGAAATTATCATTACAAATGCCTAGACAGACAGACAGAAGGGGTTAAAAGTGGCCCTCTTCTTCCTGACTCCCTTTCTACCTTCTCATGGCTCCTTAGTGCCAGATGTTCGCTATTAAAAGATTTCCTATTTGCTGTTTTGTAGCTCACACCACTCTTTCTCCCTCTCTCTTCCTTTATATCTCATCCATCACCACTGTATCTATCTAAATATTCCTCATCTACAAACATCATGCATGATTAGATATCCCTTCAGCCTCCTCTGCCTCCTCTTTGCCCTGCCCACACTCACACAGTGCCTTCTGAATAGTGCCATTAGTTACCAAATATTCACAGCAGTGCTGCTGTCTGAGGCAACAATTTTATTTTCTCCTGCACAGCATCACAGCTGACTTACAGCCCTTTCTCAGAGAGAAAGCAAAGCTGAGCCATTCTCTCATCTCATTCTCAAATGTAAAGTAGTTAAGAGTTATAGGAAGCTATTTCTTTATTGCTTTTGTGCTCCTGTCCCTTTAGCCACCTACACAGCTGCCAGATGATTTAAGACTCTGACAGACAAGGGGAGATAAATCTTGCTGCAGAGGTGTGAGAGGCAGCCACCTGCTGCCAGGGACTGTCACCCTTTCAGGGTGGGAGGATGCAGAAGGATGCAGATGTCTGGATTTTGGTCACTGAGCTCAGCCTGACGTGTGACTGAAGTGCCCACAAAAGTGCAGTGAGATGATAAACCTGGCTTGGCTGGATGTGTCTTGTGGTGCTCAGCTGAGGAGCAGCAGCTTCCAGCAGTGAGGAAGGGAGTTCAGCTGAGTGTCATCCCTGCCTGTAACCTGACAAGGTCAGGGCACAGGCCACCATCTGCTGGCTTCTCCTGCAGATAATGATCCCTGGATTTTTCACGTGGTGATGGCTCTGAAGATGATAATGCCACAAATTACTTCATCAAAAATGTATCAGAGATCTCAGAGGCAGGAAGATTTGAGATGATTCTTGGAGAGACAGAGATAGCAGGAAGGGCTCTTCAAAGATGTATTGTGATGGATGATGTCAGTTTTATATGTCTGAGTTTATGTTTCTTGAAAATAGGATGTCAGATGGGCTGTTAGGAACAAGAAGAGCCTGTCCTTTCCTTTAGACTCCCCCTGAACCCACTCTTGGCAGGCAGCAGTTGAACACATGGTGCAACAGGTTTGCAAATCTCACATAGAATTAAAGACCTGTGGAAGTGCAGACCCCACAGACACCAAGAGATGACCAGGAGGCTGGGGCAGATCTCAGGGAGGGCAAGAACTTGCTGAAGGGGAGAAGCAAGTGAGCAGGGTTTGGTACTTCTCAGAAATCCCCTGAATTTATCAAAGGGCATGCAAGGATGCAGTGGGCAAATGAGTGCTGGGTGGAAATGTTTTAATAGATTTTCTGTCTGACAAAGACAAAATGCTGTTTCACAACAGTTGTGCCACTACCCAAGGTAGAGCCCTATTACTGTGGAGGTGGCTGGGCAATTTGTTGACATGTGCAAGGAATTGAGTCACCTCAGCTTAATAAGTTATTTCTCATTAGCTGAACTCTGTTAACGACTGAATGCAGGAGCTTTACGTGAAGTGAGTGCAAAGTTTTGACTCAAACAGCTTCCAAATATTTCCCTCACTTCTTAGAGCTGGGCAGCAGAAATATCTTTTCATTTTATTATATTGGCTTAGGAGATTGCTTTTCTCCAGAAATCTTTGGGATTGGCTTACCTTTAAATGATTCTGATGGCAGCTGCATCAGCAATGCTCCCTGGATCCCAGAGTTTTGGCCTGGGCTGTAGGAGTTACAGGGCATGAGCTGGGGGATGTGTGGCACACAGGATAATTCTGATGGGAAGGGCAATGGCTTGTAGTCCTATTAACCTATTCTTTTTGCTTTTCCTTATGTTGTGTCCACTTATGTAGGCCATACTTCATCCCTTCATCCAGAAGGATTATATGAGACATTATTAAAAGCCTTGCTAGTCTGTTTACAGCAATTCAGTAATTTTCCCTGTCTTGTACACTTAAAAATCCAACATTGATACTTCCCAAATATTGCATCTGCAGAGAGGGTGAACTTGCTTTACCTGCACAGTGCCAACATCAGAGCATTTGTAAAGGACCACTGTAAATTGTGGTTCTGGGTGTATGAATCTACATACAAATGCTAATTACATCCACAGCTGCTGTGAGTTTTTGCTTAGTGCAAGTGACCTCCCATGCTGACATAATTAAACATGCTCATTTTTTTTAGATGTGCTCACACTTCAAAGTGCCTGAACTGGCCCTAAAAGAGGCCTGAAACAAGTTTAAGTTTCCAAACAAGTCTTCACATGGCACTACCCAGCCTGGTCTCAGTAAGCCCTCCTGAAGAATGATGCTGATGGCATTTTTTCCTACCACCCAAGACACACAGGCAGTGTTGTCTGCATGACAAAGTGCTGGCAAATGCCTCTCTGTGCTCCCACTTACACCCCAGTAAAGCCCTTATGCAAGGAGAGACTGATATGTTCAGAATATAACATCCTCCTCTTCAGGGCTGGTTTAATATAATTATTTTGAGAATTAAAAGAAATAAAGTTTCCAAGGTAAGATTCAGGAGAAGTTGAGGAAGAAGAGAAGGCTCAGCACATAGCTGGGAAAGTCTGGAAACTTTTGAGGTTGGTTAGGAATCAGAACCAAAGCAATTCTGGAAAGGAAAAATGCCAGCTTAGCTGTGTCATGTATCCCAGAACCACCTCCCCTCTGAGTGTATATATACTCTCCTTTAATTGGTTTAGATGGCCTTTGCTCATTTCTTTTTAAAGCTGAGGTTCATGTCTTGCAAAAGCTGTTTGTGTTTCCTTTGCTCATTACATTGACTACTGAGTTGGAAGAATTAATTAGTTGATTATGATAAAATCTAATTACTGTTTGCAGTTGGATTAATTAACCAATTTTTGAGAGATCCCTTCTACTCCCTAGCTGTTCCAGTGTAAGCAAGAAGATACATCCTAAGGGGTAATGACTTGGTAAATACTTAATAAGCAGCATCTGCAATAGACATATTTGCAAAACTCAAACATTGGAATTCAGCCCTTGGATGCACTTTGAAAGCTTGTCATTGAGCAGGACAAAGGGGAGGATGGAGTAAATATTCACACAATGAAGATGCACGACTGATGTGAAAGACCCTGTGGTTGAATTTTGCTGTGTGAAAAGAGATTTGCCCAAAATATGTTTGGGCAAAACCCAGAACAACAACAAAAAAAAAAAGAGACAGGATACAGTGTGACATCATTGCTGCCTGCTGGGCTGGCACAGGGACTGCAGGTCTGACATGAACAGAAAGAAAGGCTCTGTAGACACCTGGAGCAAACTTCATCAAAAATGTATCCACATTTTCATCAGCCTCTATCAGCCATGACTTTGTCAATCCATCTCCTGTGCTGGAAGGTTGGCCTGGGAAATGTGGCTGTGGGGAGGGCAGTGTGCTGTTTTCTGAGAGCCCACCCTGCAGGGTGCTGATCCCCCAGGAAAGGAGTGCTACCAGTGCTGCTCAGTTTTTATCCCCTTGCTGCATTGCCTTGGCCTCAGGGCCTGGGGCTGGTTTTGGGGTAGGTTCAGAGATGTCCCCTGCCTCTTTTCAGATATTTTCAATGTACAGCTCTTCAGTGAGATCTTTTTTCGACTTGGTGAAGATAAGAGTGTGTCTAGGTGGAAATTCATCTGAAGCAGGTCAGGTGTCTACCTCAGGATGAGATGATGGGCACTATGGAGAGAGCTGTCCCTCTGCATTGTCTACAAAAGGACTTCAGCTCACATACAGAACCTCTAATTTAGTAGAATCACAGAATGGTTTGGGTTGAAAAGGGCCTTGAAGATCATCTTCTGTTTCATCTGTCTCATCCTGGTGTCTGCAGAAGGCATGTAGCTGTATCCAAGCTAGATATTAAAAGTATTAATAGGCCCAGGAAAGAAAAACAAGCAATAGGATGCTTGGACATGTTCACTCAAGTCCAGTTTTAGTCATAGCTCATAATCTGAAGACTGATCATGTTTTCAAATAGCACAAAATGTAAATATATTTGGAGGAATATTTATTTTGATCATGCCAGGCCTAATGGATTTTGTATAATTATGGTGTGTGAACACGGTATGTGGCAGATTGGTCAATACATTGTAAGACATATGGCAATATCTAAACTTCTTCTACACCAGTAAATGAACCAGCACAAGGAAATTATCTCAGACACTGGCACTTGCTTTGGCCTGGGCTGTGGAGTCATCTCTCAAAGAGGGACTAATGCAGTTACAATGGCCAGTGATCATCTAGACCAGGCAGCTGGAAATGGCCATCACAGAATCACAGAATGGCTTCAAGGCCATCGAGTTCCAAACGCTTCTGCCATGGGCAGGGACACCTTCCACTATCCCAGGTTGCTCCAAGCCCCATCCAACCTGGCTTTGGACCCTGCCTGGGATGGGGCAGCCACAGCTTCTCTGGGCACCCTGTGCCAGGGCCCCAACACCCTCCCAGTAAGGAGTTTCTTTGTAATATTTAATCTAAGACTACTTTCTATAAGTTTGAAGCCATTACTTCTAGTTCTGTCACTCCAGGCCCTTATAAAAAGTCCCTCTTCATTTTCTTCTAGGTTTCTTCAGGTACTAGAAGGCCAAAATTTGATCACACTAAAGCCCTCCCTTCTCTAGACTGAACAATTTCAATTTTATCAGCCTTTCCTTGTTGGAGATGTGCTCTGTTCCTCTGATCATCTTCGTGGTCTCCTCTGGACTCACTCCCAACAGTTCTATGTCCTTCCTGTGCTGGAGATTCCAGAGCTGGAGGCAGCTCTGCAGATGGGATCTCACCAGAGTAGAGCTAAAGAAATTCCAATTCAAAGCACTAATTGTCCATGTTGAGAACAGCTGAATTCTTTTTTCACTGTGAAGTTCTTTTTATAAAGTCAACCCAAACAATTTCAGCTCAGAAGTGCAAAAATTCAAGGCTGTCCTACAGATGTCTGGCAAGTTGACTTCCTGTCTGGTTGATTTTCTTTATTGTCCATTTGCAATCTGTGAGAAAACCTCCCAGCAGCACACAGTTGTAAACATGTTGTGAATTGGATAATGCTGCAGATTATAGGATGTGCAGTAAAGCGAAGGGACAGCACAGACAACATCTGGAAATAAACATGAAGGATTCTGTTAGGTGATGGCTGTGAGTCACCACACAGCTGCAAAATGCAGGAAAAAGGCAACAGTTTTGGGGCAAGCTGGATGCAAATATATGGCAGGAAGTAGGGAAGCGTGAGAGAAACTGTAGAATGGTGCTTTGTGAGGTTAATCTAAATCCTGCATAAATTCAATATAAATACTTTATTGAAAAATTGTCTGTTACAGATATGTGATCTGAGATCTGAGAGGTCAGGGGTAGTCCAAAGTCACCTGCTGAGTCAGTAGATGCACTGAAAGTGTCCAGAAGTGAAACTATGGTCCCAATTAAAAAAAAAAATAAATAAAAAAAATCCAGTCTTCAGTGGAACCAAGACTTTTTCCTTGATACCTTTCCTAACTTCTGCTCCTATGTCCTGCTTGTCAGACATTTCCTAAATTGCTCCATTTGGAAAAATCCTACAGGGACTATTGACACAATTCACCATTCAGATAAAGATGGTTAATTTAATAGAGGAGATAGATGTATAATATTTGAAGCAAGTAGTGCCAACAAAAGCTTCATGTAAAGATTCATCTATCTCCCTGAATCTAAAATCCCTCAGAAATAAATTCTGGAGTGTCTGCTACACCACATTCAAAGCTAAACCTGGTATCAAGTTGTAAACTCAATCCACATTAGTCTTCTTATATAGATATATGACTTAGGCAATTTCTTTATTTTGCTTTTATGCCATGTTTTGTGGGGAAAATATGAAGTTTTCTAAAGGAAATTCAAAATATTGACAATATGGTGGAGCAGCATGGGCTGCAGAGCCTGTTGGTGCACTGGTCACTGACATTTGGAGACACTTTCATTGAGCTGAGATGAAGCCCAGAGCAGAGATCTCTATGAAAGCTGCACTTGAGGTGGCTGAGGGAGCTGGAGGGGCTCAGCCTGGGGAGAAGGAGGCTCAGGGGAACCTTTGTGCTCCCTACAGCTCCCTGGCAGGAGACTGCAGCCACGTGGGGATCAGTCTCCTCCCAGAAAACAAAAGGAAATGGTCTCAAATTGCACCAGGGGATGTTCAGGCTGGACATCAGGAAGAATTTTTTCACTGAAAGGGTGGTCAAGCACTGGAAGGGACTTCCCAGGGAGGTGGTGGAGTCACTTTCACTGTAGGTGTTCAAGAAACAACTGGATGTGACACTCAATGCTCTGGTCAAGTTGACAAAGTGGTGCCCAGTCAAAGGTTGGATTTGATAAGCTTGAGTTTTTTACCAACCTTAATGATTTTGTGATTCTGCCAGGGTGAGATGGTCACAGAGGCCATTGCTGTCCTGGAAAATATCTCCTGTATATCAAAACCTACAACCTGCTTTGATTCTGTGGCTGATTTCACAGCAGCTTCAAATCAGAATCATTCAAATAGATTTGAATGAGGCCAATGCAGAGAGGATTATGCTCTGCATCTGAGCAATTTGCTCTGTTAATTTCTCCCAGCAGTAGAAGATTGCTCAAGCATTTTGGAAGCAAACAGGCTGCAATTCAGGCCATTGAAAAACCTCCAGTGTCATTGTTTTGTTTGATTGGTCATTTATGTATATTTACAACCAGGGATACTTCACAGATGATTATGGTTCTGAATGAAATACCGACAAGAACAGCTAATATGTAGGATGATTTCATTTCTTTTCTGTTCAAGATCCTACAAAACTACAAAAGGTATTTTTCTTTTTTGAAAAATACTGAAAAACAAAATATTTTCAATCACATAATACAGAAAAATATTTTCTTGTAAAAGGAAATGGTACCCAATGTGTAGTGTTCTGGTTGAATTAAGAAGAGAAAAGCAGACACTGCATTTCTGATAAAGAACCTGATTTTGTAGAACAGCTGAAAAGAAGAAAATTACATTTTATAAAGAAATTATGTTTGTTCTTTTATTATAGAAAAGAGATTAGAAGGAAGGAATGAAGAACTGACATTTTGTATTTTAATTTTGTTTAATGTTTTCAGTTAGAACAGAACTTCAAGGTCTACTTTCTGTCTCTCTTGTTTGCTGTGTGGATTTCTGTCTTACTGTTAATTCTTTGAAGGTTCCTTCCTTCAGCAAACACACATTTCCCTGTCAGTAAACAGCAGCCTTTCATACAAACACAATATCCTGAGTTGAAAGGGACCCACAAGGATTGCCAGGTACAACTCCTACTTTCACACCTATGCTTTTAGTATTTAGTCCTTTCTAGTCATATAGATCGAGGGTATTTATTTTATGTTTCTTTACCATGCCTAGAGAAATTGTATCTAGTCTAGTTTAAGTTAAGTCCACAATGTAGTTCTGAGCACAGATCCCAGCTTTCCTACACTTCCTTAAGTGGGTTTCTTAGATATCTCCTTCAAGGTGGAAGAACTCAGGCTTGACTGGGCAGTGCAAATCTTTCTTGTAGAGATTTCTGCTACCAAGAATTCACCAGTGATGTCAGCTGTTGTAAATGCCTTGGCTCAGTTTAGTGCTAAGGGAGGAATGGGGATTGGGTGACCTTTAAGGTTCCTTCCAACCAAAAGATTTTATGATTTTTTTTTTTTGGCACTATATTTGTGCTGATGATTCTGCCACCAGAATGAATTAGAATTCTTCCAGTACCTTAGGGGAGTACCTTCCACCTCCCTTAGGGGAGGCAGGAGCCATTCCAGACATGATCTTCCACTCTTGGATAGCAGTGACCCAGGGGTTTCTGAGCTTGTAGGGTAATTGTCATCCTAAAGGATTCGATGACTAAAAAATAACTTTTCCCAAGCTGACTCTCAGTGAATCTAGGGGAGTGAGCACCATCAGGAAGTGTCTCCTATAATAACAGAATCATGGAATGGTTTTTGGTTGAATGGGACCTTAAAGCTCATCCAGTTCCAACACTCTGCCATGGGCAGGGACACCTCCCACTATCCCAGGCTGCTCCAAGCCCCATCCAGCCTGGCCTTGGACAATTCCAGGGATGGGGCAGCCACAGCTTTTCTGGGCAACCTGTGCCAGGGCTCCACTACAGTTACAGTAAAGAATTTCTTCCTAATACGTGATCTAAATCCATCCTAATTCACATCCTAATTCAGCTTAAACCCATTCCTTCTTGTTCTTTCAATACATGCCCCTGTGAAAAGTCCCTAATAATCAAAAGCACCTCAGAGCACAATTTTCCTGAAGGTGCTTCCCAGGGCTTCTTACCTTCCTTGCAATCCTATGCTTGGAACCACAGAATTTCACCCAGCAAGAGGCAGATATTGAAACCCAAACCCCTTTTTTTTTTTTTTTTTTTTTTTTTTTTTTTTTAATTCGCACTGTTTTCTATCTGGGAATTTTTGTTTTTATATTCTTCTGGAAATCACCATATCACCATATTCTGTAAACAGCTACAGATGCAGATTCTGGGAGATTTCAATTTTGCATGAATGAAAACTGTATCTCAGCTGGTAGTAGTAGCTTTCAGGGCAGGAAAGTGATAGTATCATAAATGTAGAAAAAAAACCCCTAGGCACAATTTGTATGGACCTACATCTGGCATCTTTCAAAGCAAAAATATGACAGAATCATGATCAATAATTGCCAACTACAGGTGAGTCCTGGCTAGAAGTGCTTTTGTGAAGCACCTGTAGGGAGTCACAGAATATTAATGGCATTTTTGTTCTGTGGCTCTTTTGAAAATAAACTTTTTGATAAAAGAGAAACTCATCTGCATTGCAGGGCTCTCCCTTCCTCCCCTTTTCTGCTTTGGTTCTTTGTCACTGGCTGCCAGACACTAAAATTCATTACTGACCTTGAATGGACACATTGCTGTGTGTGACTTTGATGCTACCCAAAACCTGAGCTGGTGATCCATGCTTGCACAGATTTTGGGTGATGTTTATCTCCTCCTGAGCATCCACTTGGCCTTTTAGCCCTCATGAATAAATCCCAGTCTTGGGCACAGGGGCCTTTCCCTCAATACATGTGCTTATACATACAAAATTGCAAACACTGAGCAATCTAGCATAATCCATTTCTAACCTCAGCTGGGTCTTCAAGCTCTTGTTATAGCACAGAAAAAGAGGAAAAACCATGAATATTTGGCCAAACAGCCAATTGAACATTGGTAAAGAAAACCATGATTGAGGAGGATGGATTGGAATAAAGGGGTTGGTAATTATAGAAGAGACTACAGGTCTCTACACTCTGACTGGGACAAAAATATTTTATTTAATCTTCAGAAGAAAAAAATCTATTGGGGCAATAGCAAAGAAAATGAGTACCTGTGGAAGCAATACTTGCTTTATCCATCACTGCCCATTTTTAGCCATTTTTAGGTTATCAAATAACTGGAGAAATGGTTCAGGTGTCAGTAGTGCCTTGAGAGAGGATTAGGGCTGTGCACCAGCTGCCAAGAGTTAACTGCTTATATTTTAATTTCTCCTGGCTGGTCAGTGAAATATTGGTCTCTCATATGACCTGAAGTGCTGGAGGATGGCCAGTGCTCCTTAAATTAGCAGAGAAGGGCCTAGGAGGGATCACAAGGATTCAGAGGAGTCTGTGAAATATTGAGGAAGGTAATATTGAGTGAAAACTGCTCCATCCTTCCTGGCAAGGCAGTGAGCCAGCAAAGTTCTGGCTATGTAATTGCTGGCAAAACCTCACTTTTTCAAAGGAGAGATGTTTCCAGCTAGAGCTCTTACTACAGGCACTTCTCAGAGCCCACTCTAAGGAGTAAAGATCCTGTTTATGTAGGAAAAGAAACATTGCAGAGGGGAAGGTGTCAGCAGCTGTGGAGTAGAAGATCTCTGGAGGTGTCCCCTATCCTTGATTTCTCTAAGCTGCATCAGTGAGCTTTGCACACCATAATTAATGAAGCCCTGCTTTGTGTGGCCCAGCTGGGCTGAGAAAATGAGCACAAGTGGGGAAACAATTAACACCCAGCATTATAACTGATGGCAGGTGCCTCTGGTCATTCCTTATGCCTCAAGGAAGTCCTGTAGGGAATTGAAAATACTGTTTTTGAAATAAATATACTTCAGTAACCTTAATGAGAATTCAGTTTATTTTACCATTTAGAGAAGCTGAATCAGAGTTTCAAGGCTCATCTTGCTGTGGATTATACAAGACACTGAATGGATTGGGGTGAAGATTGTGCCCTTGTACCCATGCAGGAGCTGGTGGGACTGAACCTCTGTCTCCTGATCCTGGCACATAATTGTTCCCATGGCAGCAGTCTGAGAGAGGAACACAAAGAAATGACCAGGTCCTGATGAAAATTTTGCCTTGATTAAAAAAAGACTTAATCATAAACATTAGTCCTTCCTAGCTTCCTAACTTATTGTCTAGTCATCACAGGATATCATACAGCATCCTGCTACTCCTGAATCTGCACTTCAGGTTGGTTTTCTAAGGGAAAATGTGAATTTTTGGTTCATTGTGTACATAATGTTACTATGTAACACATACTACGCAATAAATTGCCAACAGCAGTGGCAAAAGAGAGGAAAGACAAATGTTATTTATGGGTGGCATGTGACAATTTCAATTGAAATTCAAAAAGGGATGCTGTTCAGAAAAAAAAATAATATTAAATATTATTTGGGCAGCTCCAGCAGTCAGCATCCTCCTCCTTTATCTTGCCTGCAATGTTATTTGCATGATGGCAACTGAAGGCTGCAGGTAAGGGCTGCATTTCCTCACCCCACCAGCTCTGGGTGCATTTCAGGTGCTGGTGTTCTGCTCTGGGCTTCCCAGGGATTATCCTCCAACCCAAGATTCTGTTGCAGGATGAGGAATGAGCACAGGCCAGTTGGGAATATACCTGTTCTAAACTGAATTTAATGTGGCTCCTCAGAAAAGAAAAATGATTCCACTTGTTGCTACGAAACAAGCCTGAACTGAGTTTTTTGGACTGTGTTCTGATGGATGTGAACATGTGAAAACTTGTGGCTGGTTAAGAGGCATCTCCTCCTGTTTCAGTGGTGGAGTTCCCCTGCCTTCACCTTGATGGTAGAGAAGGCAGAGCCCAAATCTTTTCATCTGTTCATCTGGGATGAATCATGCAAGGCACCCAACCCAGATTTTTATTTTCCCTCTTTGTATATAGATCAAACCTCATGTTGTATATACTGCCAGCACATTATGGAATTATTTGAAATTTATTTAACCTCTGACTCACTAATCTTACCCAAAACTTAATTATACATGGAGCCAACCAGTCCTGTCCCTTCCCCACTCACCCAGCACCTGTAAGGTTGATTTATTGTCACTTCAAACTTATTATTTGCAAATAATTTTATCTTCCTCAGCCTCCACAGAGACCTTCCTCTAGCAATTAATATTTACCATAAATGTTTCATGAGAAGTAAATTAGAAGACACCAAATCATGTTTCAGGTATTACAACCTACTTCTTAGGAGTTTTTATCCAAAGGTAATGGGTGAATATGAAGGGAATGTGTAGCTCCCCATTGCTGTGAAATGAGACAAATTGCTCCAAAATGACCCTTTGAAATTCACTATGTTTAGTCTAAACTGAAAATTCTTAAATGCACTGGAGTTGCTAATTGTTGATGGCAAGGCTGCTAAATATGTAAATTTCTAATTAAAATATAAATTAATCCTCACAAATGAATACCTGCTATCTGCAGAATGATGAGCAGAAGTTTTATGCCATTAATTAATGTTATCGCCTATTAACTTTATTTACATAAGTACATAATTCATGCTGCTTTGCTTTTTCTGATATGCAGCAGTAGACTTTTTTTTTGTATCACTCTAGAATAATTACTGTTCTTTTGAACTTTCCCAGCGTATTTTAGGCTTTCTGTGTTGCCTTTTAACATGTAAGTTAATTGGAGGTATTTTTCCTTTTTTAACTCTTACTTGATGTCATGGGGTAGGAGAGGAAGAGTTGGGAATTGCTTTGAGACATCCCCAAATAAAAACAACAGTCACTGCTCATTGTATTCTGAGTCTTAATGGATTAGATAATTATTTACCATTCCCAGCTTTGATATATTTTTATAGGACAGTTGAATAGAATATAACTGTTACATTAAGAGATTATAAATTCTTTCTGGATTAATAAAGCATAATAAAAGCACTGGCATTCAGCTTGTAGGCATAAATATGTATAATGATATTGTCTGTACTTCAGGCTGCTTTTCTAAGGGAAAATATGACTTTTTGTCCCATTGTGTATGTAATGTTAGCATATAATAAATAGCATGCAATGAATTATCATCAGCAATGGCAACAGAAAAGAAAGAAAAATGTTATTTATGAGTGGGGCTGCAACAATTTTGAGTGAAATTCAACAAGGGATTCTGCTCAGTAAGAAATTCCCTGCCATCAGACATCATTATTTGGGCAGTTTCCCAGTTTATGCTTGTTAAGTGCCTTTCCCAAACTGCCCTTTGAATGCAGCTGATGAGTTAGTTTTCCCTCCTCAGGTGCAGCTGCCTGGAGAAAGGCATCAACCACCACAAATTCACACAAAGCTGCTCTGCTGACTTGCCTGTCTCCTGTTCCTCCCCAGAGCCAGCTCCATGCCTGCACTGGATCCTCTCTCTGTGGGGAGCCATTCCCTAACAACAGATGGGATAAACAATCATTTTCCTAAGCAAATCAAGAGACAGAATCCACTTCAGCCTTTCCCACTGGGAGCAATTCCCACTTTCCAAATGCCACATGCAAAGCAAGTCCTGCCAAGTGTTTTTGCAAGCTGCTGCTCCAGCCTGGGATTTGTTCCCTCCCCACCATGGCTTGTGGAGCCTGGCTTGTCCCAGCCTCCTGTTTACTGACACCATTAACTTTTATGGAATTACAGTGGTAAATGTTTATGGCCAGTCTTTGCTGGATTAATCTTTTATGAGATTTTCACTAAACATGACTGCATGCTCTCTGACCAGAACCTTGCAGGAACCTGGGAAGCATTAAAATGAAAATTCACATCACTCCTGAATGGAATTATCTTTCTGAGAACCACAAGCACTGGCTGGAATGGCTATCACCCAATCTGATAGCAACTTAACCCCCAGCCCAGAGGGAATCTGCCTAGGATGGAACAAATCCATAATGAACTATTCTATTCTGAGAATTGTTCTCCTCCTTTCCAATTTTGATCATCTATTTAATGGGTAAAGAAATGAAAATAGGACAGTTTGAGTTTATTATCAAGTATCTCACAGGGTTTTATATCACAGTGCCTGCTGAGATCTGCAATTAAAGCAAAAAAAGAAGAGTTCATTTCACAACAGGAGTTTAGGGCTTCTTGATACAGTTTGGTTTGGTGTTTAAGATTGTTTATTGCCTTCACTGTGCATGAGCTTCATCTGAGAGTTGCTGTTATTTTGAAGTCTGTTCTTTTATTTAAACCAATATGCTCCTAGAAGAATTCTTGAGGAACTGGCAAGGCCAGGGTCACTTTTCAGAGAAGAGTTTCGGGTCAGATTGTAAGAAGCAATACCAGTCAAAGAGCAAAATCACTGTATATTCCTCCAGCCTTGTTACACCATTCAGAATGCTCAGGGGAGTTACAAACCACTGGAATATTATCACACTGGTTCCAGTTAACTTTCCTGTCAGGTACCATGCTCTGGAATCCCATTCTATGGAATTCCATGCATATTGGCTGGAAATTAAATTGCTTAGAGAGTTAGACTGGATTGTGCACTGACAGCTGAATCCAATCCACAATCCAGCCTCTCTTATTCTAGGGATCCCACCCTGCTGTTGCCCTCCTCACCTCATCCTAAATAGTCTCTCTAGTTCTACTGTTTCTGTAGGATTTTCACACAGGTAGCCTCCCTTGTTCTCCCTTTTCTCTTTCAGACATTTCTTAGACACTCAGGTGCTAAAAATCACTATCCTTCAGTGGACTGTAGAGAAACCATGCCAATTAAAAATGTTTGAAGAACTGGAAAATTAAACTCCTTTAAATCTATTTTAATGTGCTGTTCCATTCTTACTTTTAAATTTTAACTTTATGATTACTTTCTCATTAAAAAGACCAGGAATCTTTTAGGCAAGGAAAGTAACAAATATAGATCTGTGGATTTTTAAATACAATCAAAAATTCTGGTAGGCACCATTCTATAACACAGCAATTAATGACAAGAAATTTCTTTCTCTGCTGTATGTGATTTGTGAGACAAATGCCAGACCTTATGGGCTGTTGATCTGCTCAGAATGGCAGGTTTAGGTTTGATATTGGAACAAAAGTCTTTACTCTGGGATTGTTGAGACATTGGAACAGGCTGCCCAGAGAAGATCTGGATGTTCCAAGTGTCCAAGGCCAGCTTGGACAGGGCTTGGAGCAACCTGGACTAGTGGAAGGTGTCCCTGCCATGGAAGGGGTTGGAGTGAGGAGATCTCTAGGTCCTTTCCAACCCAAACCATTCTATCATTCTATGACTTATACAGAGAAGTTTCCCAAACAAATTCTGAATTTGTAAGTCGCATCCTTCACTGATGTTCAGAAATCTCTTGAGCTGAAGGAAACAGTTATTTGAAAGTGCTCAGAGACAGTATATAACACTTTAGGATGCACAGTAAAAAAAGAATCATCGTTCACTACAAATTTCTTAAGTCTCAAGTTATCCAGAAGTTATCCATACTTGATAGGAATCTTCCCTTTTGTTTTTTAAAAGCCACAAAGAAATTTTCTAGTACAATATTCTACAATAGCTTTACTGCTTATGTAGAGTCTTTCATGTGGACTTCTCAGGATAAGCAAAAATTCTACCACATTTATTAAAGATGCACTTTCGTTGCTGGGAACATGCTGAAGAAACTAAGCTGGACTATGTTACATTTACATAAAATCAGCATTTCTAACTGTAACAGTGCTCAAACAGGCAAAGAGTTCCTGCTGAAGCCCAAGCAGGGCTGTGACCCTTCTGGTGTTTGATGATTTGATGATCCTGAGCTGTTCCATGCTTTTTGGGAAGATCAACCTACTCAATGCCTTTACATTACATTCTCCAAAATGTCTGCACATAGCACAGATGTTTTTTAATCTAATTTTCTTTTATTAAAAGGCAGTATTATCAATATGTTTTTAATAATAAATAATGATAAAAAAGTATTTATTTTTTTAAATACAGTTTCACTTTTTAAAGGTAGGTTTTATGTTTTTTGTACATGTCTATATACATGTCATTTTTGTTTATGTACATGTCTAACCTTGAGCTGCTTGCTTACACTGCCTGTACATGCAGTGGGGGGAAATGGGCTGCTAGTTTATCAAATGTGTTTTAGTAAATAACTTTAGGGAGTCTGACTCCTACAGAGCAAAATCAGGTGAAATTGCCCTGCATTCTTCCAGGCATCTGAGCTCTCTCCTCTCCTTGTTGCATTGGTGGAGTCCACTCAGCCCCCTCACACGCCTGTCAGAAATGCAGCACATTTCCCCACGGATGGAATTCAGGGAGCTGTGTCAGGATGGAGGAGAGCTGCTGGGGGAAGGATGCAGCAGAGCTGGCTCGTTCAATCACAGCTGCTGGAAATGACATTTCGAAGGCAGCAACAGGCAGCACTTAACATTTATGAGGAATTGCCTCCCTGCACTCCTGGGGCATTAAGTGCTCATTGCTGTCTGCGTGGGAGGGGTGCTGTGTGCAAAGTGCAATTTGCAGCACATAGTAACTGTTTCTAAAGGTTTTTTGAATGCCAAGAGATTCTTTTTGCTTTGTTCATGGAGAGGATTTTTTTCACTTGCAGAGAGAAAAATTAGCAAAAAATATGTAGAGTAAAATGTGGAGCTGGAGAATCCTTTATCCCGAATTATGACGCTGTTTTAATGTGGTTTATCAGAAACGACATGAACTCTACTGGATTCTGAAATTTTTTGTCGACACATTTTGCACTGAAAACTGCCCTGTTTGGCAGCTGTCTACATATAAGAGTTAATTCCTTTACCTTATATCTGCCAACAAGTCCTTTGCTGTTCCATGTGAATAAAGACAGCAGAATATCATCTCATAGATTAAGTTTCTGATCGAGATTCTGGAGGTTCTCTTCATATTCCAAACCTGATCTTGGAAAGAAATGGAGGAGAAAAAGTTAAACTCTTGGGCTCTTAGTGTTTCACAGTGGGATATAATTGTGACCCAGCTTAACTAAGGAGGTGTGCAGCTTGCTTAGCATGAAACTGCCTCTCAATACAAATGTTGTGTTGGTGCTATATCCCAGACTTCTGTGTCCCTTCAGTCACAGGCTCTGCATTAGGCCTCCAATTACAACCTCTGCATTTTCCTGGGTTATTGTAAGAGCTGGAATGCTCAAAACCCTGAGGAGCATTGCAAGAACACAAGGGCAAGGCTGAAAATCCCCTCCTGTCTATCTGCTCCTGGACAAATTCCCTGAGGAATCAGGAATGGAAAGTTGTCCTTCTGCTATTTTCTGAACTAGGAAACAAACAAGATGCAGACTTGCCAAGCTGCAGAGGCTGCAGACAAGCACCAAGAAATGCACTGCAAGTGGCTTTATTTAAATTTACATCAGCTCAGCCCAGGGTGAGCAATTATGAGTAAATGTTGTGAGGGAGAGTGGAAGCTCCAGAATAAAGCTCACTAAAGAAGCCCTGCTGCTGACTCTGAGGGTCAGGAAAAATTCATTTCTGTATTGAAACTCTTTCCCTGGCATGAGTTTAAATAAAGCTAAATCCTTTCTTGCCTCAAAATTTTGGGAACAGCTTGAATTTAAGAAATCACTTTGGCTCAAGTGCTAAGGATGGCAAATCAGGACTATTTATAAAAATGAATTATTTATTGAACATATAAGAGGTAATGAATGAAAGACCTTAATCAGTTACTGAGTAGTACACAGTCTAAAACTAGAAGAATTACTAATAGATTACAGCATATTATAAAACAGTGCTCTATATCAAGGTATCTATAGTAAATCTAGCAAAAGAAATGGTATTGATTAGGACTTGAATGTAATTTACAACAAATTGATGATAATCTACAGATTCTTCACTCAGCCCTTGGAAGGAACACAGAGTAGCATCTTCACTCATGGGAGGAACTCCAAACTTTTCCAGGGAAATTTGCAGAAGATTTCCACTTTGTGAAAGTTGGGTGTGGCTTTTATACTTGTAAATCAGGTGTCTGTTGGTCAGAAATCCATCTTATCTTGTCAAATCTCACTTCAACACTAAGATGTTTATTTTCTGCTGGAAGATGCCAGACCAGTGTTAACCCCATGGCACCAAAATAACTCCCTACAAGACAGCTTGTCCTGCTTGAGTTATCTGACTGGACAAAAATCAACAGATAAGCTCTTGTGGGGGTTGGATGCCCTGCTACAAATGTCAAAGCTGTTCTGAAGGATTAAAGTCAAGAGATGCTTATTTAAGTTCTTTCTCAAAAGAGAAAGCACATTCTGGCCCATTCTTAGACAAGCAACAAAAGTCATATTCATGTACAGAGTCACAAAACCATAGAATGGTTTGGGTTGGAAGGGACCCCAAAGACCATCTTTTTCTATCCATCTTCCATGGGCAGGTGAGTCCCTGGCCCTGGTTGCCCAGAGGAGTTGTGGATGTGCCACCCATGAAAGCATGCAAGACCAGGTTGGATAGGGCTTGGAGAACCTGGGATAGGTGGTAAGGGACCATGGACAGATGTCCCTGTCCATGGCAGGGGGTTGGAACTGGATGGTCTTTATCATCCTTTCCAACCCAAATAATTCTGTTAGTCTGTGATTATATGATCAATAGATAGAAAAAGACATTTGGCAGTCCCCTGTGACCTCCCTTTCTATTGTGTTTGAGCACAAATCATCTGTCCAAATCCAGATGAGATGTTCCTCATGCTTGAACCCTTCATCCTACCACAGGTGGCTTGAAGGTATTCATGTGTGTGTCTGAAAGATGAATCTTCCATGGATTTCTTCCACCCTCTTTCATGACCATCTTGGTAACTTGTGTGCCAGAACATGACTGTTGTTTTCATCCCCCATCTCCTTCCATTATGACACTCGAGGCCTTTCAGTGCAGAAAAATGATGGCATTTTGCTTCTGCCTGAATGAATATTTCTTTTATAAGCCAGGAAATAATCATATGCGTGAGCCATGATCCAAATTAAAATCCTTATGCTACATAAGAGGGCAGTCATTTCTTTCTCACCCTGTTTGGTTTATCTGTGGAGAAGTTTAACATTTTTTACTCTACCAAAACAAATCACTTTCTGTGATGGGTTTCTTTTTTTCTGCCTTTACAACCTGGGCATGTCGAAAAAAAAATGGAAGGACAATCAATGCCAGCTGAAAGATGGATACATCCTCTATTGAGTAAACAAAGTTACTGTGTATTGGCAAAAAGTTCCCTGCATTGGATTCTTCATTGGACTCGAGTTGCCAGCTCCAATAAATCAGTATGCTGGACTTCTACTTACTCAATGTTTCTAGACAGCAGTGAGAGAGCCTCGTATGTTAAAGTGTAATGAATCGTATCAGTGAGTAAGTCTACTCCCAGTCCCTGTTGGAATCTATCAATATAACAAAGTGGCTGTCACCCTGATGTGCAGACAGACACCTCGTCTGACTGATGGCTGCATCCCTCCCTCCCTGAAAATACCCTGGGCTGGCTGAAAAGGAAAGTATCCCTCAGGTTTTTGTGCCTTGTGGGCCTGCATTTGATGAATATGCATCCAGAGGAGAAGGTTTTGTGGGGGAGAACAGGGGGCTTGGCTCATGAAACTGTTTAAACTACAGGTTCTAACCACCTAAATCCCTGGGGCTTGGAAATCCTCTTCCCACACTGATTCACCAAGGCCTGTTTTTATCAATTACTACATCTTAGTTTAATTTGGATCAGAGGGATGCCTGAATAGTCCAGCTAGAGTTGGAATTTAGCCCACTCTGTTTTTTTGGTGGTGTTTTGTTTTTTGCTTGTTTTTGTTTGTTTGTTTGTTTGGGTTTTTTTTTTTTTTTGGTGGAATTTTTTTCTTAATACATCTAGAATAAATGAGATTAGTTACTTCTGGTGAGGCCCAATGAATAGGCAGGGATAGCTGTACAAAACAGACATGTCTGTTTTAGACTATTGTATTAAGCAGGATGCAGATGATTAGGTGAGAAGACACCTCTGGCTAGAAGACTCTGTACAAAGTAGACAAGGATTTGGATTGGGAGGAGCAGCAAAGAGGAGGTCACCAGCCAGCTTTAGTGGTCAGCATAACCCAGAGTCAAATACAGAACTGCTCATTGATGGATGGAGCCTTTGCCTGGCTCTGCTGCCTTTCCTTCAGCATTGGAGAACTGAGTGGAGAATATCTGTCACCCCTCTGTATCCTCCTCAAAACACTTTGAACAATTAATGTTTTCAACTACCTGGATGATGAACATGAATTGGAAGCCAAGTCCTAATGACAGCATAGAAACTCACACAGATAATTTTTGGTGCTTGTGTCCTAGAAGCTGGGCATTGGATGGGGAGGACAATTTATTTTTGGTTTCACGGTCCAATTTGATGACTTCTTGGTACAACTGGCAAAACTCCCCAGTCTGTTCTAGTGCATATTCCCTTGAAACTTACCACAGTAAAACTGTGCAGTTGTTTTCCTGTAGGAACAGTTTATCTCATGCTTAAGCAAATTGGCCTGTTTTGTCCTCAGGCTCCATGCAGAGAGCAGATGGAGATTTTGTTTTGCCACAAAAAAATATTTGGCCTTATCATAAGGAGGCACTTGGCAAGAGACTTGGTAAAGGTTGGATTTGACAATCTTGGAGTTCCTTTCCAACCTTAATGATTCCATAAAGTGCTGCTGCAGATGTCCCAGTTGAGTGTCACCACAGGAGATGCTCAAATACTGTTTGTGATGGGTATTTTCTCAAGACTTTTTGGCACAACCAGCAGGTACCAGGCTGGCTGTAGGCTGAGATTTTTTTGAGAGTGACTTCTTTCTCATGAGTAAAATTGGCTCCTTTATCAAGACACCCACTGTAATCTTCTTTAAACAGAAAATGGTGGCATGTGAGGAAGAACATGAAGGAAAGGATGACTTGGAGACTGAACTGTGCTCCTGTGCAGGAAGCAGAACAGGCTAAGATGCTGATTTTCCTTTTGCTTAAGAAATCTGAGGTACAAAACTGTCTGGGGGACTCCATAACTTCTGGGCTCACAACACTATTTGGCAAAGCTCATGTTTGCACTAGGTCAGGAAATATTAGGAAAGAACATAAAATTCTCAAAATCTGTACAGTGGTTTTTGAAGGCAAGTAATTTTTGAAGACAAAATTTTAAGGGTGTTTCGTAGAGAGTGCCAGATGCACTCTCAGGGAGTGCCAAATTACTTAATCTCCTCTAAAAGATTGCCCCAAAGCTGATTCTGTTAACTAAGGATGCTTTATGCTCAGCCCTTTGCTCAGTGATTCATTTTGCCCCAGAGGGACACATCTGCTGCATGAATTCTGTGCAGAATCTGATTTCTGATACATCTCCAGGATATGCATCATCAGATCATTTGAAAATCAGAATGCAGACCTTGCAGTGGCACCAGGAGCTAACAGAAAACCAACTGCAAGATCCAGGCACAGGCTGAGCCATGGAACATTGCACTGTTCAACAGGTCCCAGATGGAGTCTTGACATCAGATTCACATTGAACTTCAGGTGATGTAAACCCAGGTGTTCCAGCCTGAGGCTTGGAAACATGTGGTCTATGATGGCTGCTATGGTTGGATGGGAAACAATACATTTGAAAGCTAAAAGCAGAACAAGTTTGGAAAGCTAGTATTGAGGAATTGTTCTAGCCTTTAGTTGAACAAGACCTTTTAGCTTCCCTGTAGCCTGATGAGGGAGGACTGAATTCCTCAGAAGAAAGCAAAGATGTTATTTTGTCAATTCTTAAAAGCTTTTGTATTTTCTTTCAAGTGTCACCTTCATTCTACCTGAAAACACAAGTCAGAGGGCCCAGCCCATGAGCACAATTCCAATTCCTCACTGACCTTCAGATCAGAATATGCTGATCTGGAAGGGACCTGCAAGGATCACTGAAGTCCAGCTCCTGATAGCTCATTGCAGTGGGCATCAGTGAACTGCATCAGCTGATGTCTGAGAGAGCTGAGTTTCCTTGTCAGAGTGTTGATAAACCAATCCCAGTCCCTTGCCCCCACTTCACAGATTTTTGCCAGCTGGTCCCAGTGGAAACTTCCTGACACCTATCTTTCTAAATTTGGTGGTTATGCTGCAAAGCTGGTGTTGTGAAAAGCTTTGTTCTGCAGGAGAAATGAGACTTGACATGTGCAGCTCAGATTCTCAGGGGAAATGCCCTTTCCACACAATTTCAGCAGGCTGGTTGATCTGCTCTGCCGTGTAGAAAGGTGGTTCTGCCAACTTCAAAAGCTGTTCCTTGTTTCTGTCATCTGACACAGAATAAACAGTTTGTTTTGTTCCATGTATTTAATTAATCTTGCCTTTTATTTCTGCTAAAAAGGCACTTTGATTTCTTTTAAAAAAAAATGTGTATCCAGAAAAACTCTGTGTTTCATGCCAACAGATTTCATACATGTCTGCTCCTGGACATTCACCACCTCTGCATGACAAAGCAACAGAGCCAAATGGAGTTTTTTTAATTTTCTGACTGAACATATAAAACTGGATTAAAGAGTTTTGGAGGTTGATATGAATCATTTTAATACTTTGAGTTAGGCTGATAGTATGAGGAAACATACTTTTTTGAGTCCTCCTCACAAAATCATGGATTAATTTTTGCAAAAAGTGATGTAAAGGAAGACCAAGTGCACTCTTGCTCTCTGGGCAATCTGTGCCAGTGCCTCATCTCTAGATTTTGCTGTGAGCTGACAAGTATTAGGGAAGAAAGAGAATCTAAATGGCAGAAGAAAGCATGTGAAGGCATAAGGTCATGAGTGATTTCTTCCTGCTCTTCACAGAGTCCTTTCACTAAACATGAGACTTTGACACCTTCTAATATTTCCTAGGATTCCCTCCTGCCATATTTGAGCAAGACTCAGTTTGTGGCATCTTCTTTATCTCATCAGTCTGGCACAACAGCTGGAGGTGTCTCAGATGCATTAAGATGCCTGAACTATCACAAAAAAGCCTCTTTTTAGGCAACTGGCTGGTGTCCCAGGGCCATGACTCAGTCTAAGATAAATGTGGCTATCAGTTCCCACCACAGTCAATGCAGACAGTGAATTTTTGGGATGATTTGTCTCACCATGAAGTACCAGTGGTTTCTGGAACAGGAAACATCAAAACCCAACAGGCCAGTGAATAGAGGAGAAACCAGGTATAAGCCTTATGAAATCCAGGTTTCCTATGATACCTCTTCTTCTTGGATTTTATCCTGGAAAGAGCTCAAAGTGTGGGATTCAGCTAGTTAACTTTAGTTATCTTCTGTGAAGATTTTTAGGTGTGATCTGATCCACCAGACTCTTTTTATACCAGCTGGCAAGAAATGAGAGCTCTGGGGCCAGACTATCTGATGGATTTTAAATATCTGAATAGACCAGATGAATCAGGTGCCAAAAGTGAGTGTGCTACTAATTAACACATCCTTTTGGCCAGCCATAAAATTCCACAAAATTCTAACTCTGAAACATTTACATCTCTGTCAAATGTGGCTAAAGCTGCCTTAGACTTTGCTTCTGCAGGCCTGATGGGGCAAAATGAGGGAGGAGGACAGCACAGGCTGAAAGATGGAAGGCCCACTAAACATAATTACCTACAAAACTCTGTGAAAAATGCTGCAAGTGAAGCAGCCATAAATACATTAGGGAGACAAAGCCAATACACATTAAAGATTCATGTAGTGCTATTCATTTGTGCTCTCTCTTTTGGCTCTGGATAGGCAGATCTATGCATTTAAGACCAGGTAAAGTACTTTTAATGATGGACACAGACTCATAAATCCCAGGAACACCTCCATAGCTCACCAGGACATTGTCTTTTTCCCCTCCATTTGTTTCCCCATAGGGTTAGAAAAGCAGATGTGTTATGCTCTAAACCTACCTTCTGACTTATGTAATTTAATGTGACATTTAAAGGGGCAAACACTATTTATTTTTAAATAAGTGACATTTATATGTGAGCTGTTTTGGCAAGTGATACCTTCCCTCCCTCCCCACCCCCTCCCCAATATCACAGGTTCACAGATAAAAATTGGCAAGATTGGAAAAAATAAAGAGGCCTCTTGGTCTGTCCTCTGACATCTGGGAAATAGGTACAAAAGAGGACATTAGGACATAAAATAGGCAGGTAAAAAGTGAAAGCCTCCACCCTACAGATTGCAATAATGATATGAAATACACACAAAAATGATTTAAGAAATTGAGAGCTTCAAAGTGACTATATCAGTTTGCCAAGGAGTATTGGGGTGTTGATCTTAAAAGTAGGGGAGGAAGAAGGAAATAAAAAAACCAACTACCACTTGAGCTACCTAAAGTGAGGAATAAATAACAGAATGTTATAATTTCTTCACCACACTGAGAAGCAGAAGAGATTTTTGAGCACTAAATTGCCTTGTGAAAGAGTACCTAAAACAAAGGTGGAAAAGAAAGAACATTCTACTCTTAAACCCCAAAGATGAGACGGCCTCATAAACTAAAAATTACTTTTTCCATATTTCAGGAAGGAACTCACCTGTTATGAGAACCCTTTTTTCTGTTTCCATTTTTCCCCAGGTGCTTTCAAACAAGTTGTTCCCTTTCTACAGTATTTACTTATTAGCACGCATGCATTGATAGAAATTAGTTAATTAGCTAATGTTATAAAGAACATGGAGATGCATTTCTTATTGTAAATATGACAAAGTTTTAGGTGTTTTGCAGGTAACCAAAGCGTCATGTTCAAGGAGAAGTTTTCTTCTAGACATGTGGAAAAGGAGAAACCAATCACTTAATTGAGATGTCTGCAGGGGATGTGTATCTGCCCAATGCTCCTTAGAAAATCAGTAGAGAGAAGGAGGTTCCTGCAGAAGGTGATTTAGATGTGTAGCTGTTTTAGATGGTAACAAACTCTGAGTGTAGACAAGCACTTTCAGGTGCACAGGGATATTCTGTCAGACCTTCTTTTCTGGAAGGAGTAGGTCTGTCCAGCCATAAATGGCAGAATGAAGATGCTGATTAAATTTAATGCAAGTCTGTGCATATTTTCTGCTTCAAAGTGAACAGATCTCTCTAAATTATTATGTACTTTCCAACACTGAACAGCAGATGATATAATAAAGGAGTTCTCAAGCCAGCAATTAAGCACTGTGGTCCCTTTGATGAATGTTAGATAACAGCAGAACTATCTCATTTTGCTGCAGCTTTCTCTTAGTGTCTAAATGACATTTCATTTTTGTCTCTCTTTAGGGAACATGCTGCTTCTGACAACCAGCTCTGTGCTCTGTATTCAAACAACTCCTCTGCTTATGCAAACCAGCTGGCATGAAAATACAGCAGTGCATGGGATGCAATGCCATGACCCCAAAAACTGACAGCCTGGGGACAGAAAAAGAGAAAAGGTGTTGAACTGTAGCACCCTGCACTCATTGTCCATATCTGTTGAATCAGAAAGGGATTATTGGGTCAAACTGAAAAGCCTAGAGCATGTGGTTTCTCCAGAAGCAATGAATGAGAGTAGTGTGGATTATAGAGGGAAAACATGCCAGGTGCTTGCAACCTAAGGGACCTTTAAGAATTTCAGGAATTCAGATGTTTTCAGTTCAGTAAATAGTATTGCTTGGTGCTGGTGAGATGCCTTTGAATATTCCCCCACTATGGTAGTTATGTAATTTTTCTGCTTTCTCATTTTCTGCTGCTCCTAGAATACTTGGAGAAAGATTCAGCAGAGCAAGGAGAACCTCAGAGTATTTAATCCTTGAACTCATAAGCTGCTGGTGCCTCTAATTTCTTTCCAGTTGTCTTTGGCCTCTGCAGAAACAAATGAGCTGTGATTAATGCTGATGAAAGCATTAAGGAGATGATTTCCTCTCCTCCCACCAAAATTATTGACTGGAACACAGTCTGAGGAAATCCAATTAAAACTATATTATATGTCTGTATTTCCTTCACCATCTATTTAAAGGATGGATAAGGGGCATCTGCTATTCCCTTTCTCTCTATTATTTAGGTTGTAAAGTATGTAGTCAAAGCTGTTCTTGAGAATCAGTTCTGTTACACTTCACACATTTATATCATTTTTAACAGGTGTGGGCAAAGAACTTTTTCTGTTTAACAACAAATAACAAGATTCAGTTCTACTGTGTGTGCTCTGGGTGACTTCACCAATACTGTGCCACCTATTAAATTAAGACATGAGGACTGGGATTGAAGAGAAGTGAGTAGAATTTGTAAATTAAAATATTTTCCCTCAATCTTCTGGTCATGACCCTTTCTTTTCTGAAAACTCGACATCCTGCTCTGTTCTGTGGGTGGGATGTATTTTAACAGGTTCATAAATAAAAAATATTTTCTTCTGGAGTTTAGACAGTTATTTCCAATTATCCACAGCAATAGTAATTTATTCTGTAAGGGGCTGTAAATGTGGAACTTCCTTACAACAGGATATCTCTTTAATAAGAAGAATATTTTTAAATTTATTTCTCTGCTGAAAGAAGAACAATTTTCTGCATATAAAGACATATCTGTAATTGATGTTGATAGGGCAATCTCTGAATAGCTTAGTATGAAGGAAATGCTCAGTCCTGTGTCTTTCTTGCCACAGGAGTTTTTCTATTGACTTTGGAGGAGTAAAACCAGGTCCATGAACATTTTACATTCATGGCTCTGCCTACACAAAGCAAGAAAATTTTTTTCTGACAAGATTTATCCTGAGTAAAATAAAATCTTTAAAATGTGCTGGATCAACAACATTTGCTATTTCAACTGTCTATGCCGGGTTCTTTGTAAGAATGGAAAAGCAGTAATTCCACAGGCCTGGCACTGTCTCAGGCAAAAGTTACTGTGGTTTAGCTGAACCTCTTGGGCTCTGATTTTGACTGTCCAGTCTCCTACTTGAGTCTTTCAAGTCTCCAATTTAGAAGTCACTCCTCCCTCGGAAGTTCCAAGAATTTCCAAGAATCAATCCTACAGGAGCTCTTACAGTACAGGAAGGTATGTCCTGTTTTTCACTTGACTTTTCTATGGAGAGTGAAGGGTTACAAAGTCATTAACCCCTTAGTAGGTGACAAAGTGCCTTTTCCTGTTGCCTAAAACCAACAATCCAAAACTTGCAACAGTGTTCAAACAATAACATAAAAAGCAGGTCTATAATGCAAGCTTTCAGCCCCCCACCATGGCTATGGGCAGACCCAGCACTGGATTTCTACAATTTCTATAAGTTTAACAATGGCATATCTAACAAACATTGTTCAATTAGAAGAGCAGCTGGTTAGGCAATTTTCCCCTGGGTTCTGCTCCACTGGAGTTGTTTAAGGGGCTTACTTATATCTTCTAAGATGTAGTGAAAAATAAAATGTCCTTGTCAGGCTTCGTAAGTACAAGACTAAAAAGAATTCCAAGCATGTATTAGAATGGTTAGCTTATTATTCTAATATCTAAAAGAAAGGGTAGGAAAAATACCCAGAGCTATACAACCATGCATTAACAGTCTACAAAACTACAAACATCCAAAAATATATATAAAAAGCTAAAATCTTTAGCATGACTATCACTGTATACGTATTTATAAGGAGCACATTGGCAACTGTTTATTTCTTTTTATCTTGTTCTGAGGTTCTGATGGAGGAGATTGGGTGTATTTCACTCAGTTTCTTTAAAACCTTGCCATCTGTAGATGTCTTGCTCACTTTGTGATCTTTCTATCCCAAGCTTGTCCCGTCAGAGGTGGCAGAACAAAGTGCACATCCATGCTTTGACAGCCCCAGTACTACTTCCAACTGCTGGCAGTGGTAAGACTGCATTGAGAACTGGAAAGAATTCAACAAATATCTGCATTTTGACTTAAATGACGCATGTTGGGTAGATGGATTGAAGTGGTCCAAAAATATGTCCATACAATTATACTCGTTTGATGTCAGGAGTAAGCAGAATAATCTCATTCACAGTCCTTCCCACTCAGATACTCTTATCCTAATTAAGAATAGCATTACTTGTTCTGCTTTACTTTGCTTTCTGAATGGTCTAAATAAAACTGAAAAAAAGCCAATCTTGCAGTAACACCAGAAAACTGGTGGGAATAAGAAATATTGTCCTGTGCAGGCAGGTTTCCAGCCTCCAATCTACACTGTGGCTGTGACACAGACACCTGAGTGCCAAGACTGTAAAAATAAAATGACAGTATACACAGTGCTCCGTTTGGGACACAGTTTTTATTTCTTTCATTCCTCACAGCCTGTATTGCCTTGCCTCCAAAGGGATCATCTACAGTGCCTTTTCCAATGAATATTAATCACCTGGGAATGCAGAAGAAACCACCTCAGCTGTGACAATAGCTTGACTTCTCTCTGGGGGAAAGGGGTTGAATCTCAGTGCCTCTCTAATGACATTATTTGTTATTTTCAGGACAGGCAGTTGCATCTTAATGGAATTCAAACATAATACAAGATAAAAAAGAAATAAACAGTCACCTGTGTGCTCCTTATAATTACCTGTGCAGTGACATAATACCCTCATTACTCAAGGCTATCAGAGCTCTGCAGTGAATGAGGGTCTGGGACTAGCTTTCCTTTTGCATTCTGGGAAGAATTTAAGCTGTTTTGTGGAATTCCAGTATTTCTAGTACAATTTCCTTCCTGCTTGCTATAGAAAAGTGGACACCAAATACATGCAAATCCTCTGAAAACCAAGAGTATATCTTGGGAAAGTACACCCAGGTCTTGCCAGGAAAGTGGGTGAATTTTGTTTTTTTGAGGATCTTTTGAATATTCAGAGCATAGAACTGAAAGGAATTCCAAAATCACTGACACTGGTCCTTGCTTCAGTTTCCCAACAGACTCTTAATGGTCACCTGCTGAACTCAGAAGATAGTTGTGAGATCAAGATAGCACAGGCCCTGTGCTTAGCAAAAAAAATTGAGATTTTTGTGCATGGAAAAAAAAAAAGAGAAATATAAATAGCAATTCCTACAAATAATGAACAGATTGTAAGCCAAGCCTTTCAGTGGCAGTAAAAGGGATGTGTTGTCTTAATTACCTACCTGGAAAGATTTACTGAGCATGAATTATAGAAAGGTTTACACTTCTAGGGAATGAAAACAGTGAGGCGCTGTTGGTGGCACAAACATACCTAATTTCTACCTAGAGAGGACCTGCTCCGTTCAGCTTTTGAGGATAGCTTGCAGACTGATTTGTCCTTTTGGAAATTCTCTTTCAATTATTTTTAAGTTCTAAATTCCTGCACAATTGTTTTCAACAAAGTGGAAACAGTGGAGTGATCAATAATTGTGAAGATAAAGGAGGGGATAAAGAAGATGGGACCTAAAGAAGAAGAGAGGGAGATGAAGTTGAAAGATTTCCATGTGAAGTGCAGCTACAGCTGTTGTGCTGCACTGGGATTTCATATTCTTATTCTGCTTTGTGGGTGAAATACCCTGCCAGATTACATTTCCCACCACACTTCCCAAAGCAGAGCTGATCTCCCACCATCTGCCTAACAGCACAGGCTTCTGTTCCCAACTGGAAAGAAAGTGTTAAAGTGGAAAGAGTGCTGTGGTGTTTTTATATTCATTCGTCACTTCCAAACTCATCTCTGGACTTATTTATTCTGCAATTATCTCTCAGTGACATGAGTGATGAAGTGAAAATGCACTAAGTCATCCTGATATTGGATTCTGTTGGCTCAGGTCATCCCCTAAAAAATCGTTGTTTGGAAAGGGATGGGGACAGAATACATTCTCTCAGGCACTTGCGGATCTCTCAAGATTAAACAACAACAAAAACCAAAAAGCAGTATAAAGACCACAACCTTAAAGGTAAAATGTAAATATCACTAAAGACCAGAGAGTGAGCTGAACCTTTAGTTTCATGGTTTTAAAGGCTTTTTGGCATATTTCAAGTTAAAAAAACAAATAGCACAAATGTTTCAATGCGCAAAGAAATGAAAAATCTAAGATTTTGCTGTTCATGCCCATTTTTTAAAATTATAGTTCTCTGTGCTTTAGCTAGGACCTTCTGAGACTCTAAGGTCCGAGGGAATAACATTAGAAAGACTCAAGGCTTTTTAACAGCCTTTTTCTTTTTAAAAAAAAAATTTTTAATTGGAAATGATTCAGGAAAATGTGGAGGTTTGGGGTGGTGGTGGTGTCCCTGGCCATGGTGCGGGTTGGAATGAGATGATCTTGAAAGTCTTTTCCAACCCAAACCATTCTATGATTGATCCTATGATAAAGCTTCTATTAAAGATCAAGTTCTAAATGCAATCTATCTGATTTTTTTCTGGGGTGGATTTATGCCCTGGGGACAAAATATCCCAAACATACACATACATTTTATGGATAGCGAGACTGCTCCAGCCAAGAGTGGATATGTTTCATGATTACTATATGAAAATTCACAAAATTATTTAATCTCTACTTCCCTTGTGGAGAAGGGTGACTGTTAGAACATGTCTGTGTCTATTGATCATGATGAATGAGTGATTCACCCCATCCACCCGTGACACAAGGCTCAGTCTTAGTCGGGACTTTTCGTGCCCCAATTAAGCTGGAAAACATCTTCACTTCTCCTTCATGCAGCCACACACTCTCAAAACAGATTATTAAGGTAAATTCCTTTGCAAGGATGAAGTTTTACATTCCTTTTACTCTACATTTAAAGATATGGCTGGAAGACAGTAAATAATCCATGGATCACCCTTTATCAGTTCTATTCCTTACCATGAGGGTGGTGAGGCCCTGGCACAGGCTGCCCAGAGAACTGTGGATGTCTCATCCCTGGAAGTGTTCAAGACCTGGTGTGACACAGCTTGGTCTAGTGGAAGATGTGCTTGCCCATGGCAGTGGTTGGAAGGACATGGTCTTTAAGGTCTCTTTTAACCTAGACCATTCTGTGACTCTGTGACTTCTATTTGAGGCATCACCAGACAGGAATTAGTTTCTTCTGGGAAAAAGCCCTCAGCAGCCTTAATGTAATTAATTATTATTAACTGAGTATCCTTAGTAGTTAAAAATGGACATTATTTGCTAATTCACTGCAGCTGAGTAGCCCTTCTCCGACAAGCAGGGTTGTCTTACTGGGGAAAATAAACAAAGCAGAGTTGAGAAGTATAAGAAATATTCCAAAGGGTAAAATAACCTGTAGGTAGAAAACACCTCATCTCTGATGACCCAGTAAATCAGGATGTTGCTGTAGGAATTAGGATGTGCTGAGCATTAGGACAGAGAAGATATTGCACAGGACAGGAGTTTAGGGCAGACCAAAGCCTAAATGGAAAGACCAGTGAGAAGATAAAGGGATGAATGTGATCTGCATTACAAAGCAGATCAGGTTGAATGATTGCAATAGTATCTTCTGGCCTTGAAATTTTTTGTCTGTGGAACGATTTAATTTAAATAATTCATAACAAAGAGCAAATTCTGAACAATTGCAGAAAAAAAAATCAGTGCAAGCCTGCTATGGATTCTGGGATGTGGTCTTCAATATCTGAGCTCTTGAACTTTCCTAATGAAAATACTAATAACTTTTTAATTCTAAGCTTCAAGCCTCATTGCAGAAAATCATCAATGATATATTCAATTGTAAAATTCACAGAGGGCTTCACAGTTATATAAATCATTCAATTAAAAAGAAAGCACATTACATGACTGAATCAACGAAATGGAGGTTGAGAGTGGATTCAGTTTTGCATTTTCTTTAAAAGTACTGTGTGCAGAGGTATTTCCTATTCATTTAAAAACTGTAATAAAATTTCAGAAAATTGGAGTTTTTTTGTGCATGATCTAAAAAAGGAGTATAATAAATATTTTTACATATCTTTTCAATATGGATTATCTCTGTGTTTCTTAAATGTGTTTTGAACCCTCAGCAACCCAGAATGTGGGGGTTTTCCCTAATGTTGCTAAATCTTTAAATTTATGCATTTGCAACTATTTCCAAGTGAAGAAATAGAAGGGGAATTAGGACTTGATGATCTGGAAGGTTCCTTCCAACCCTGGTTCATGTCTCATTAGAATGACAAAAATATCAGCATTGTTTTGTGAGTGAGCAAACACACATTTTCTACCTCAGAAGAGTGTGTATAATCCATAACTTCTGCCAGTCCTCTACCACTCATCTCTAGCCATCCTCATTGTGCTGCTTTTGGTTATTTCTGGGCTTGGTAGAGGCTCACACAGAAATTTGGTACCTGATAGTGCCGTGCTTTCCTTTACCTGCTCACGAGCCTTGCCTGGGCTATGTAGGAAGGCAGAAGCTGCAGAGTTTGTGCTGTCATACCCCAGAACACCTGCAGTGCTCAAAAGGTCAAATGCTAATAGAGAGAAGCAAAGAAATAAATATATCTATGATTATGTAGGGTATGTGGGCAAGATGGATTGCTCAGTGTGTTACAGGACCCATGGAAAGATGGAAAGAAATACAGCCTCCATTGTAATGATTGTGCTTCTATAGCCCTAGGCATCAAAAACGTCATTGTGTTTATGTGCTAATAAAATCTTAGCAGTAATTCTCCCTCCATGCACAGAGCCTTTGCTACAGTCTGTCCTCTGAATCACCTTTGAGGGAAAAAATTAGTAATTTCATTCCTCCTTAGGGAGGGATAAAGTGTGTGCTGCTGTGAGAGTCTCAGTGTTGATGCAATGCATGGGTCATTGTGCCTGGGAGTTTCTGGAGTTCTTGGGGGCTGCCTGTTTAGGAGTATGTGGGAGGATAAAGGGATTGGATCAAAAGTTTCAAATCTAATGAGCACCTGTTGAAGTTGCATGCCTTGATCATTAACTTGATAATATTTGAAACCTAAGGAAAACTCTTTCCTATAATATTCAGCTGAATATGTGGACACTCATCTTCAACTTGTCTGAGAAACCCAGCCTGACTGTGACTCCTCTCTCATCTAATGGTGGAAGTGAAATATTTCAGTATTTCCTGTTATAAACAAAATAAACATCTTTGTGAAATAAATAAATAAACACTTAAAAAATCTCCTTGGTTCCATTTTTGCTGGTGATTGGGCAACTGGAAAAAGAAATGTTCAGGTGCCATCAGTAATGAGCCTCTCAAATTCCTTTGGGAATTCAGAGCTGGGTGGGATGGCAGGTCTTTGACATGGGAGCTCTTCTGAATTCAGAGAGCAAAAGTCAAAGCACCACATTTAGTACCCATCCATCTCCAGTGATGTGGATCTATGATGTGAGAAGCTGCAAGCCTGTAAACAGCCCTGGTTTGCAAACACAGCATAGAAAAATGAGTTCAGGACACACTTGGAGGGTTCTCCTATTGAGAGCTGGGGGTGTTCAGGCTCCAGGGATATCTTGTGCCCTCTCCAGTGCCTAAAGGGGCTACAAGAAATTTGGAAAGGGATTTTTTTGCAAGAGCATGCAGTGATAAGACAAGGAAGAACGGCATCACACTGGCAAAGGACAGGTTTGGAGCAGACAATAGGAAAAATTCTTTCCTGTGAGGGTGGTGAGGCCCTGGCACAGGTTGCCCAGAGAAGCTGTGGCTGCCCCATCCCTGGAAGTGCTGAGTGTTGGATGGGACTCTGAGAAACCTTGTCTATTGGGAGGTGTTTCTGCCCAAAGCAGGGGCTTGGAACTGGATGATCTGTAAGGTCCCTTCCAACTGAAACCATTTTATTTTATGATTCCATGATCAGCACTGAACAGGGCTTCACAGTACAGGTTTTGGGACTTTAAGTGAACTCCTGAGCACTCAAGAGCAACTCTTACTAGTGGTGATATTTGAGCATCCAACCTCAGCTGGAGGCTGGGTCTCAGAAGTGCTTGGCCCTCCCAGCTGATCCTGGGTTGCCACTGTGAGACAAACCAAATAATTAAATATTAAGAAACAACAGAAGCCACCAAAGTGGAGGGGAGAAATGATCTTAGTAGAGATGAGTGGTGGCATCACTCAGGTTTTATCTTAATCATGGGATTTGATCTGATGTACAATATCTATGTATTCATGGACCTGTTCACTATAGGCAGAGAAACAGAGAGTTTGTCACCTCATTGGCCTTGGTGCATTTTAACTCTTTGTTTCTAGCTGGCAAAACCATGTGTGGCTTTGACAAATGTGGAACAGCATCTTTGTGTCTAACATCTCCTACATTTTCTATTGCAGCTTAACCTGTGTGAGCATAAATTTCTATAGAACACTACATTCTTCTGGCAGTCATCTCATAAAGCAGGTCAGAGCCCATCCCTCAAACCTCTATTTCAGGCAAAGAAAATCTCTCTGTATGCATCCTGTATGAGGGGCAAGAAGAAGCATCTGGGATCTACTCAATGCATCCATGTTCCCCCAGACATGTAATTGGCTCCTTCCTCTGTGCTGGGGTGGAGCTGTAAATCAAAGCACAGTTATAAAGGTGAATGCTAATGCTGAGTGACACTCACACCCTGAAGGCTGCTAAGCAATAAATAAAGACTTTTTTTCACCATACATGATGTTGATGTATAGGCTAATCCCAGATCAGTAATTGTTCTCTCAGTCCTGCCTGTGCTTTTCTCTCTGGCTCCAGATGCTGGCATTTTGTTTATGAGGGTCTTGATGGGGTTTATTCTGCTCCTGGGAATTCTCATCTGTAATTTACTGCAGCCAGATTTGTGAATCTGCTTAAACAAAGTTATTCACACCCAGAACTTCTATCAAGCCTAGGAAAAAGGATTTTAATTAGGTATAATGGGGTTCTGAAAGGTCTCATTTGAGACTGGTAGTTTATTTCTTTGGAAGACCATCTCATCATGATTAAAAAAATCAAAACAATCAAATCTTCCTTTATCAACCACAGAAATTCTTACTGTAATCAAAATGTATTTTAAAATTCTTTCTTCCCACAAAATCCCTTTTTTTTATGAGGAGGAAAAGAGCAAGACACCAAACCCAAACAACATGACAACATTATAATATTTTTGTTTAATAAGTTTTGAGGGGGTTTATTGTAATTTTTATTTAAAAAAAAAAATCTCAAAGTATTTTGACCCAAGCCCAAAATATTTCAGCATGAGAAAAAGTTTCAACTGCTGCAATGCACCAATGATGGCTGTAACTTACATTCAATACAATGTTTTTTCAGATCATTGTGATCTTTTCACATGTTTTCAAACTTGGGTCATGAAATTTGAGGCACAGCAATTTATTTTTCAGGTGAGTATCCCCTTGCTTCAATATCAGAGTTCTGATAACCTGATGAAAGCAAGCAAAAGTTCATATAAATGAGTTTTTTCTGGCACCATGAAATATGAAAACTTTTGGAGGGTCATACATTTCCTTTTGGCTGCCACTACTTCAAAACATTTAAAAGTCTATATTTTTTTTAGTGATCTATTCTATGGTAAGGGTATATAATTTACCTGACATCCTCTGCTCCTTTGGTTGAGACAGAATGTGAATTGTGTGGTCAGCACTTGTCTCAAATAAATCACCAAGTAATATAGTAGAAGTACCTAATATATAAATCTTTCCTATAATATATAATAGATTACATAGCCATTTGTTATCTGTCTTCCTTTCTGTGTGTCTCATTCATAATTTGATGTGATATCACATAACATAGAATTTTTTTGATTGAAAGTGACTTTCTGCAGTAGTGCAGACCTGCTTCCATGGGCTGGGGCACCTTCCACTACCCCAGATTGCTCCATGCCCCATCCAACCTGGCCTGGAACATTTCCAGGGATGAGGAAGCCACATCTGGGCAACTTCTGCCAGTGTCTCACCACCCTTATCTTTACAAATTTTTGTCATCATAGTCAAACTCGGTCTACCCTCTTTCAGTTTAAAACTGTTGCCCTTTATTTTGTCACTACAGGCCTTGGTAAAACTCACTCTCAATTTTTTTAATGTCCCTCACTTCTCCTTATAAATAGAAAGGCTTCTAAAGGTCTCCCTGGAATCTTCTCCGGACTGAACAACCTCAGTTCTCAATGACACAGACTTGGCCTTGTTGAACTCCATAAGGTTCTCATGGACTCACTCCTCAAGCCTGCCAAGATCCCTCTGGATGGAATTCTTCTCCTTGAGTGTATCTACTCATCTGAAAACTGTCAGTGTCAGAAATCCTGCTGTCCGTCTCACTGGTGAAGACACTGAATAGCACTGCTGCCAGTATGGGTTCTGCAGGAACACTGTCTTTAATGTGGTGGTGTCACTTGGACACTGAGACATTGACTATAATTTTTTGGATGTGGCCACCCAGCCAATTCCTTGCCTATCTAACAGTCAATCCATCAAAAAATGCCATGTCACTTCATTTTAGGGGTAAGAATGCTGTAGGGAACCAAATCAAAGGCCTCACAGATGGAATCAGTAGCACTTCCTTCCTTGCCCCCTGAGGGAATTCTTCTGCTTGGGAGCAACTCTGCAGAGGGGTTATAAAGGCTGTGAAAATGAACCAAGGATAAACCAGGCCAAAAATCTCTTAAATGTGTGGCACAAGAGTGGATTCCAGCCATTTTTAACTATTAGAAACTGGCATTAACATGGTGGTAAGAACACAGAGCAATACACACTTGTCCTATACCAATCCCATGCTTGTTGTGAAACAGAGCAACAGCTCTAGCGTTGGGCTCTGAGCAGTTTGAGAGATGTGAAGCATTAGGAAACACTCAAAAGGCTACAAATCACTGCTGAGATTCTTATGAGATGTGGGAAGCTGAGCCCCTGAAGATTGACTCATAACAGGCATTTAGGTCTTAAGTGTTGATTGATATATTGTTTTGCCTGAATGCATCCATGCCAGTAGGAAGTGCAGATCTGAAAATTATGTCATCATTCACTGGAAAGTAGTTACAGCGTGACATGTCAACCCTCTTGATTGGACCTGCCATCCAGCAAGCTGTGCATCAGGGTTTTTAATTTATTAAAATGGCTGTTTTATTTTTCCTTTGGAAAGGATTTTCTAAACAGCTCATTTGAAGGATGGTATCAAGTGTCTTTTGCTTCATTAGTTTCTTTCAGCATATACTATGTCTTAGAGCTAGACAGGGAATTATAAGGCCATTATAAGGATCATAACTATTGCTGTCAATAAAACACAAGGATGAATTCAGAAAATAATTCCCTCTGGGTTTAACTGGCAAATAAAATTGATATTTTTATGACCTTTATGTCTTTTTCTACAGTGGTGATTAGGTTGGGATTACTCTAGACCCAGGTTTCTGGACCAGGTTTCTAAGAAGATGGATCTTTTTCCAAGCAGAATTTTGTCCTGGCAAGAAAAGAGAGAAGCAAGCCATTTCTCTGCCATGTGGCTTCTTGATCAGGCCTAAAACTAGAAACATTTCAGATATTTAGAAACCAACCTTATGTCAACCTGCAGTGATTCTGGCAAGTTCTGGACTTGTTGGCTTTTCTGCACAGAACTCTGGATGCCTTTGCTGCTAAGTTTAGGGTCCAAGAAATGGAAAGAAAAGTGGACACCTTTGATCTATTCTGCTGTGGCATGTTGCAGTGTCTTGAGTGTTCGGTCCTTGGATTACTCAAGAGGGGGAAATATCATCCTATGTCATATAAGAATGGAGTCAATTCACTTCATTGCTTTACTTAACCTCTGCCACCTGGTACCTGCAACTGTAGATACACATTGCTCCTCCCAGTCCTGTATTCCCAGGATTTTACTGGAATAATCTGTTATCCTGGCCTTTTCAGAAGGGAAATATTTGATTAATTTTCTTTCTTTAGAAATATCTTTTACATAATACTTTATCCTTTCCAGTTATCAAGTAATGTACTAGAGTAGAAAAAGTTTTAGTTTTGACAAGAAATAATGAGCCCAATCCAGGTGGAATTGATTTTAACATTTCCTCTCTTAAGATTTGCCTCAGGTTTGTGTTCCTGTCCTTTGATCAGCATGGTGACCTGCCTTTGGAACCTCCCTGGTGTACAAAATGCAGAGTTAAAATCCAGATTAACATAGAGGAGGAGGCAGAAAGACCACTGTGTGTTTTCAGAAAGGTGCTTGGCTCTCCAGCCCTGCTGTCACTGTGGTGGGACATGGCTTATCTCAAACCCAGAGTGTCTGATCTGCAGCGGGAGAACAATGAGCTACCAGCAACAAGACTGTGAGGATGAAAACATGAGGGAGGCCTAAAAGGTCAGAAAGCATAAAAAAAGTATTGATTTTATGTAGCACTTTCATAACTCAGTTTCAGAGTGTGAAGGTCAGAAATGTTGGGGGAATCATTGGATGGGGGATACTTCATCCTGTGATCAGTCAGCTGGATTATGAGGCTGGATGGCAGCTAGTAGCTGAGCCCTTGGGTTCAGGCTCTTTTATTTTCTTACCTTTTGTTTTTGAGAGTCACACATACAAAATCAGATTTTTATCATGAAATGAAAAATTGATGATAGAGAGAAAAACTGGTATACAGTCTATCTTCTTCTCTCAAAATAAAACATTTTAAAGGATTTATATAAGTGTGAAAAAACCCCAGAACAAGTCTCCATGTTCTGTTTGTAAAAAAGAAATGTGAAATATCAAGGATCCATTCTGGAGTGGTTGTCTTTCCATTACTTCACCATAGGACACCTTCCAAAAATTTACTGTACACTAGTAGAATAGAGTTTATATCCCTGCTCACCTCAGGTTTGGGTCTAAACATTTCAGGAGGGATTACTATGTGTTGGGAATTTGTTTTTCTCATGCCATAAGATGTGGTTCTGCTCTTAGGGACAAAACAAGGCTTTGTTGGTCTTCTAAAGGACTTGTCAGGCACATGATTTGAAAAAATGTGTGAATCAAAAGAAATGTGAATGTGCAGTGCTACTGTACTGGGTGGTGAAAATGGAGACACCTCCCTCCTTCCCAACATTTGGCCTTTGATTCCATACAAAGATTCAATACTAAGACCTATGTAAAAGGTTTAAAAACACAAATTCTAAGAGCTCAATACTTTTGCCTCTAAAAAATCTTCCCAGGAATTCAACAGTCCCTCAGATGGGAAAAATTCCTTAAAAAAATTCTTGGTGCTCCCCTCTTTATGAATGTGGGTGCTGCCTCCTGATTTAAGCATGTTTAGCAGAGGTAATGCTGATGAATAATCTTTTTTAACTGCACAAGGCTTCAGTGAGGCTGCTGAACAATGCCAGAGGCAGAATTCATTGAGAGACATTAAATAGTAAAGTTTAATACATTGAAAATGAGTTTTAAATTGATTAAGGCTTATAAACAACACTAGCTTGGGTTTTCAATTTTTTTCCAAGTTTGCTTTTACTTTGTTCTTCATGAAAATTAATCTATTTTGTCACATGTAATTTTTTTTTTTCAGTACTTTTTATAGGTTGGCTTGATTGCTGTCAATTCATTTCTTTAATGTAAGCAATTAAACGGTTGATCGTTTTGCTGGCTTTCAATTATCTTCCTGCCTGACAATTGCTCCAGCTGTAAGTAATTTTCCTTCTTTATGTTCATAATCCCCACCACATCAGCTGTGTCTTGCAGACAATGGGAATGTCAGGTGTTAGCCAAGGTGAAGGAGAGGCAGTGGCTGGAGATTTGGCCTCTTGCTTTATGTTCCTGGTCCTTTTTGCTGGTGTGAGCAGAGACAGGATCCATGGATTAAAGATGGAGTGCCTGAGATGTGAGGCTTCCCAGTTGGAGGAGTGGCAGCTGCTGACAGGCAGTTGAAGCAGACTCTAATGCCTTGTTAAAAGTTTATATGGAATTTACTTGCCCAATATTTGGCTTATGATAACACAGGTTTAGGGCTCACTGAAGTGTTTTTCAAGGAACTGAACCTACCTAAGAGGTCTGTGGAAAAAACACAAAGCCCAAGGCCTCAAGCTTTGGATGAGGGCTAAATTGACATTCCTTCTTCATATTAGCATAGAATCATTGAATGCTTTGGGTTAATAGGGACCATTAAAGACCATCTAGGCCAACCTTCCTACCATGGGCAGGGACATTTTCAACTAGACCAAGCTACTCAGAGCTCCATCCAGCCTTGAGTGTTTTCAGGAATCAGGCATCCAAAAACCTCTCTGGGCTATGTGTTCCTTCTTCCCTATTAATAAGAGGTTTCCATTACAACACTGCATCTTTTAATTTAGGCTATCCACTCTGAGGTCAGGGCTTGAGCCTGTGTTGTTGAAAACTCCTCCAGGAGCACAAAACCGTTCTGTTTTTCAGAAAAGTTTGTAAGCTCTTTTTCTTTTTCCCAGCCTTTATTTCTCTGTTTAGTGTAGTGCATATTGCTGGAATTTTTCAGACTACCCTGATGATACCAGGCACTACTTTCCTCAAAGCAGGAAAATGGTCCTTGCAATGAGGACACCTGAACCAAATATCCAATAAAAACCACGGAAAACTGGACTTATGCCAGCTTAATGTTTTGAAATCAAGTGTTCAGACAAGTTGTTCACTCTTTGGTGATTGGAGTCACTTCAATCACTTATGACTGGAATCATAAAGGCCCCGTTACACTGGTGGTCTCTCTTGCTGGCTCAATTATTTATTTTAGCTCTCTAGGAGTAATAGATTATAGAAAGCGAAGTAAAAATATTATCTGGATGTCAGCTAATGAATCCAAACTATTGTGGCCATCCAGTGCCAAACTTGTTGACTCCAGAATACACAGGCATCTGTCCCATCAGGAAAAATACCGTAACAAGGCTAATTAACTGCAGGACTAATTAGCCAAGGATGAGAATTAGCCCATTTATCCAGCTTTCTGGGTCTCACCTGACCGTTTTTACAGCATGGAGCTCTGCCCAGAGTCATATCAGCATGTTCAGAGCTAACTTGAGGCTCTCTAACCTGGTACTGCACCCCCTGATGGAGACTCACGTTCCTCCCTCATCTTCCTCCCTCTATTTCTCACCCAACTGCCACTGCCTTCTGCAATTACTTGAACACCTCCAGCAGTATTTTTCAGGATAAACCTTAGAAAATGACTCCTCATGGCAGAAAGCTGTCAATGCTGAAAACATTGATCATGTTTTCATGAAGTTCAAGACTCTGCTTATACTTAAAAAAATTCAAAGGACATTTTTCTGGGCACGGTTTCATCATGTACAAATTTTCATGCTCCTCCTGTTTTGACAATGTTTCTGGTATTGTAAATACTTAAATATTGAGTATCAGTGCCACAAAGTCAGTGGCCCTACACAGTGTCTTGCAGGCAGAGAGGTTGACAAACTGGAGCTAGCATTTCTCTGAGCTCTAGGCAACTAAATTACTTTCACATTAGTATCACAACAGCTTTGCTTTTTCTACTTGTGCAAGGCACTGATTATCCTTTCAGTGCTTGCTGAAGACACCTGTGCAGCAGATAACTCTGCCTCAGGGGTTGAGGGGAGTTAAAGATAAACTTGTGCTTGAGAGCAAGTGCTGTCAAGGAATCCTACTGTCAATTCCCCTGGCAGAAGCCCTTTTCTGTGAAACTCAGAAAAACAGTTTAACTCTAAAAGTGTTTGTGAAAGCTCACTAAAGGACTTTCACAGCAGGAGTGAACACCCACACCTCCTTTCCCAATACATGAAAACCTATAAAACAATGGGAGCAAAAAGTAAGCAATTCAAATTGGACCATGGGGGCAACCAGAGTCAATTTATGAGAGTGTTTCACAGCCAGAAGTGGGTCATTAACACACCTCTCACTACAGCATGGGCCATGGGAAAGATTTGTTAGCAGTGGGGGAATATACATATAAAATGAAGAAAGATTTTTTTTTTCCTGCAGTTTTCAGAAAGATAAAGATCTAATTAATATAAAATTAGAATAAATTTTACTATGTCAGGCAAATCTGTAAGAAAAGCAGTGGAAATAGTCTGGTAATTTCCAGTATGTTAAGACATGTCAAGTGAACATTCTGTATGAGGCCTATATAGTGAAGGCAGAAATAAAGAGAGGTAACAGAGAAAAAGCAGAAAGCAGCTGTTTCCAAAGAGGTATTTGTCTGACAGGTAGAGCTATCTGTCTCTAAACTGAAGGAGGATCTGACTCCCATCTGTTAATATGTTCAGTGAAATATTCTATGGTAGGGGAATATTTCATTCATACAATACACAATATTTTTTCTCTAAGAGGTAGCAAAGAAAATTCTGTCTCTGCCTTGCATTTAGGCAGTAGTCAGGTAACTTGCTGTGCCACAAAGTGAATGGGGAAATCTGGGTTGCTTTTCTGCTCAGGGTTTTTACATAATAAACAAAGTTTTTCAGTGCCATAGAGGATATTACGTTTGCTAAAGAGTACCAAAAAATGCATATCTGCCTATATGACAATCATAGAATCATAGAGTATTTTAAGTTGGAAAATATCTTTGCAGTCACGAAGTCCTACTATTAACCCAATGCTGCCAAATCCACCACTAACCCATGTCCTTAAGTGCCACATCTACATGCCTTTTAAATACCTCCAGGGACAGTGGCTGCTTCCTTTGGCAGCCTGTCCTTGACCCTTAAACCAGCAGAAGTCTGGTACAGACTCTAAGGAGCTCCTCTAGTTTCTGTCTGCTCTCTAAAAACCCACAAAGGAGCTGAGTGACACAGTGAGATAAATATGAGCTCTGGACACCAATCATGCAACTAACAGATGAATAGTGGGTGGCTTTCTCAAGATTCAATTTTAAAGGAAAAAAAAATCTGTGGGTACAAGCAGCATTGTACCTTTCCCATTACACATAATTTGACTATGAGTAAGCTGCTTTATTCCACAAAGGGGCCAAAGGAAGTTTTCTTTGACCTCTCCCAGCTAAGCATCCTGGCTGCATGGCAGTGAGCTCCCCTGGAGCTGGAATGATTCTGAAGTCAGATGGACTTTTCAACCAGTGGCAGATCTTTGGTCATTGAATTATATTGTGCATAACTTGTAGTTTGGCAACTTTGATTTATGAGATGACAGTTTAGAATCAATGTTCAAACGAATGTGCAAATCAGTAACAGAGTGACTCTTGATCTCAAACTTTGTTGTCACACTTTTGCAACCATGTATTAAAACAACCTTAGCTAATAGCTTTGACAGTGGTTCTTTAAGTGATCTAAATCACCTGTTCACAACATGTTGGTATAGTTGTCAGGATGGTGAGTAGTATCCCTGATTGCTTATGGCAGCATGGAATAGATCTGAGTCCCAAATTCTCAGAAGAATGGGCTCACCACCACTGGCATGACTGGAGTGCAACTGCAAAGCAAATTAAATTAGCAACAGAAAATATTGAAAATGGCAAAGGAAAAGGAATTATTTTTAAGATGTTAGGCAGCTGCCTAGAAGCCACCTGTGAGGACAGGAACAGACATAATATAGAGAGACAAGATCAGAGAGAGGAAATAGAAGGTGGAGGGGCAGCTGAGTTATTACTGTACATGCAAATTGAACAGTTACCGAAGACATTACAGAGAGAAAAGGAGAAAAGCCCACAGAGCAGAGTGGCAAAGACTGTTTACACTTTGAATCACTTAACAGTACCAGAAAATTCCCCAAACTGGTAATCTTAAATAATTTCTTGCCATTGCAGACATCTGGTGATGCCCTATCAGCCAAACCTAAGGTGATGATAAATGACATTAAGACAAATGGGAAGGTCCATGGGACCTCTGTATGTGGGGGCAAGGGTATGTGTGTGTTTCAATGGACACAGGGACACGTATCCGCCCTGCTCTACATCCTGCTTGGAATCACAGACATCTTCCCAATGGGCCTCCAGCAGACAACGTAGAACAGTGATTTTAACAACATATACAACTGCCACTAAGAAGATTCAGGACTTTTGTGATGATAATTTATTTAAAGATTTTTATCGATTCAAAAACATGAAGGTCTTTATGTAAGGATTCAAGGATTTGCAAACGCAAGCTAAGATAGGTTTTCCTTGTTAAATGTTTCCCACAGATCCAAAGTTAAAATGTTTCTTGTTCATAGTACTAAACTGTAAGATTGGAACTCCAAGTTAATAAACCTGCAGAATGCCACTTGGAGAGTATGTATTGCTAATAATCCCATTTGACAGCTTCTGGGTATCATTGTTAAATTACCAATGATACAATGGGATACATCACTGGCTGAAAGGGGCTAGGCCTGTCGAGTTGAGGAAAGGTAAAGGCTTTTTATTGGTGTCATCAAGGATAATTCATACATAGTGCTGTGTTTGTCATCCTGCCTGCAAGGCACCTGCAAACAGGATGAGAGATTCTGCTTTTATATTTTATAAAAAAAAGGGGGAACTGTGGTGGCCTATAGCTGTTTACAATCATCGTGTCAGAAGATAAACCAAATTACATCCATCCAGCATGTAAGCCACATACAATGAACTGGTTAAATGAAATGTTATATAATTACATTAATTCTGACCCATAAACTCGAAGAGCTACCAAATAATTGTAATCTTACCTCTAATCTGCAATAGGCCCCATATTTGTGACAAAGAGGCAAGAGATAACTGTATTAGCACACAAGAAGTTGGTAATGTGGATAAAATGTAGCCACAAGGTTAAGGAACTCAAAGCTGGACACAGGATATGAGGTGTGGCCTGCTCAGTGCCCAGAACACAAGGGCAATCACGGCTCTAGTCCTGCTGGCCACACTGTAAGAGACACAGAATGCCAGGCTGCAGCTAGGACATCCCTGACCAAAATCCCACAGTGATCCACAACACCTCCCTCGTCCCCCCAACCCCATAATGCAATAAAAATGGAAATTTTACATTTTCCTTGTCCCTGCTTTGATATAAATCTTTATTAAAAAGCACACATTTTATAGTCTTTCACAGAAGTGATCAGATTAAGCTCAACTGGAGTTTTTGCCTTTCTGATGATCTGTTAATGAGAGTCTAGGGCCAAGGGCTGGGACATATAGTGAGCTGGGTGGGAAAAGCACTTGGGCATGTCACAGGGCATCTTTGGGGATGTTTAGGGGAGGAGACCGCAGAGTGAGAAAAGAGAGAGATGCAGGTCATTGGGAGAGGAACAAGTGTAGACAAAGTGCAGTGGGAAAGGAGTAACCGCCAGGCCCAGGGACAAGGGGTGACCATGCCAACCAGGACTTTGTGACCCGCGGTGACGTCATGCCCTGAGGCCATTGTGATGCGGGCCCACATCGTGACAGTGAGGGCTGCCAATGCCTGCAGTGGTCACTCCCAGGAGAGCAGCTCTCTGAGGAGGCAGCAGCTTCTCAGGAGGCAGAAGTTCTTTTGGGAGATTGTGGCCAGTGTTCATCAGAGCACTGCCACAATGTCTCTGAAGCAGGAGGCAAATGCCTACAGGCAGCCCCGTGAGGGGCAGCCACTGCTGGGCCAGCGGCGACAGGTGAGGGACAGGGATGGAGGCACAGCCTGCAGTGGGAGCTGGGGGAAGCCCTGGGGCAGAGACAGCCAGGCCTGGCACCAGGCCTCCATCTGGGGAGGGGCCAGTGCTGGCGTGGCCCAGGCACAGCGATGGCCCAGAGGCAGCGAGCACAGCCGGCAACCCAGCCCGGCCTGGCTGCCTCTGGCCAGCACCTGCCTTGGGGACAGGCCCAGCATGTGAGGGACACTGTGCTGATCCAGCCACCTCCATCCCACACCTCCTCCTGCTCCCCACAGGTGACCCACAGGCAGCCTCAGGCAGCACGGCAGGTCACCTGGACGGCCATCGCGCCCATCCCTGGGGACAGGCCGACTCTGCTCCCCAAACCCATCCGGTCACGGAGCCCCACCAGATCCGGCATGTGGAGGGGCAGCCAGGACGGAGGGCACTCAGTGCCCCACAGCAGTGTCACACGGCCATGGAGTTTGTCCGTGTCGGACTTGCCGCCTCTCCATGGCCCTAAGTTGGCACTGACACCTCCACACCAGCTCAGACCTCAATGGTCAAGAGCATCCTTTGACGGTGTCAAGCTGCCCCCACTGCCAGCAGCAGCAGCCTCTGGATCCTCTCCCAGAGGCACAGCCCGTGCTGTGGGAGCAGCCTCTGGCAGTGTCAAGCTGCCCCCTCTGCCAGCAGCAGCAGCAGCCTCTGGGTGCTCTCCCAGAGGCACAGCCTGTGCTGTGGGCTCCATGGCCTGGGGCCAGCGTGAGCTTGTGGCACCTTCCCCATGGGGGAGTGTGGCTGCAGGCAGAGCCCAGGGAACCCCTTCCCTGGAGAGCAGAACTGAGGGGCTCCAGCATGGGTCAGTGGCAAGGCAGGGCCAGCACCTGCCACCCCTGCCACCTGCACGCAGCACCCTGCTCCAAACTGGCACCCAGCCGGCTTGGAAGCACCTCTGGCCCCCCGAGATAGAGGAGCTCATTAAGGTGCAGGAAGGGCATGGTGGCAACACCTACAGAGGCCTGCGGAGAGGATTCAGCACATGCCTCTCACTAGACAGGTCCAGAATTTCCACCTGCACCCAGGAGCAGGATAGTGTCCGCCAAGAGGTGGATGCAGTGTCCCAGGAGCTGTCCAGTGTTTCCATGTCAACCAAAGCCTCCCCAACAGAGTCAGAAGAGTTCTCTGAGCTCCTGTTCCTTGCCCAGTCGGCAGAGCAGAGCTCTATCTCTGAAAACTTGCAGGCCTGGAACACTTCTCTAAAGGAGCTAGAGGAAAAGCAGGAGGAGGAAGAGCTCCCACAAGCAAAGGATGCAGATGAGCAGGACAGCGACCCAGAGAGCGCGTCACTTGCTGTGTTGAAGGAGCACGAGGTAGAGGCAGAGGCTTCTGCCCTGGCTGGAGATTGCAGGGATGAGAAGCACAGCAGGCACTTCCTCACATCAGAGCCGGAGGAGACCTCAGGCTCCTCAGCTTCCTCTTTGTCTGGAAGCTCCTGTGAGGAGAGGGCAACTCATTGGCCAGCAAAGCACGCTGCACTGCGCAAGCAGCTCTGTACTGGGCCTGACACTTGGCTGGGCATTATGCCAGCAAAGGAAGAGGGGATGGAGAAGCAGGAGGAAGACAAAATGGATGCAGAGCTGTTGGGAGACATTTCCTCCTCCAAGGGCAATGAAGAAGGGCCCATGATGTCCAGCTGCGTCCACTGGGGTCCATCAAATCCCAGCCCGGAGCCAGTTTCAGACCCCTCGGTGCCGCACAGCGCTTGCAGCGTGAGTCAAGACAGCAGAGCAGAGACAGAAAACTACTCAGGGCTTGTGTCTCCTGAGCTGTCGCCAGACTTGGGGTGTGACTCTGATGACTGGCCAATCTGGGAAAGTCGCATAAATGCGCTGCTAGAGAAGTGGGAGCAAGAAGGAGAGGCAGGACAGAGGGACAGCGATGTAGAGAGACCCTCGACCTTCCCAGCACAAAACAAAGAGTCAGAGCCATCACCTCCTCCTCCACACAGTGATCTCAGCCACGAGGAGCACAGTGAGCCTCTCCCTGCAGCACTGCCCAAAGAGGCAAAGATGTTTGCAGTTTGGGCCTCACGTGCCAATGCTGTGGACGAGGCCGATGCAGCACGGAAGCAGGCTGGCTGTGCCCATGTTTCCCCTCCCCAGGAGGAGCCCTGTGGAGCTGTGGCACCAACAGGGGCTTGCCCGGTGCCTGCCCAGGCCTCCCCTCCCCAGGAAGAGCCCTGCAGGGCTGTGGCACTGGCAGGGGCTGTCCCAGTTCCTGCCCAGGCCCTGGCTCGCAGTGTTCCTGCTGGCCCCGCCGGCAGCGCAGCCGTCCCGCAGCCCCCGGCCCCACGGCCACGGCGCTCCATGGCCAAGATGGCCCGGCGGGCTCTGCGCCAGCTTTTCTCCTTCAGCTGCCTCAGGGGGCAGCCAGAGGAGTGAGCTTGTCTGCTGGCACCAGACTGATGCCCTTAGATGCCGGCTCACCCTGTGGATGTCCAGCTCCCAGGGGCAGCTGTAGTTCCTGGAGGCAACGGCAGCAATGGGAGAGAAACACTGGGTACCTACTGCCGGATGTATGTGTTGAGGATTGGTTAGAAAGCCAGGGACATAGCTTTGGATATAGCTCGATTGAGGCAGGAGAGTAGCTCCTGCTAAGCAGAAAGCTTAGGCCCTGTTGCAGGAGAATAGCTCTAGTTAAGCAGATAGCTTTTTTTAAGCAGAGATTTTGCTAAAGTCATATAGTTAGTATAATTTGCAGAAGTGCGGATTTAGCTGATAAGTAGTGCATATGACTATTGTTCAATCAAGGCCTTATGACTTTCTAAGTGGCACGTAGCGAGTGAAGCATAACCTCAAAATAGATATTATATAGCAGATAGTATAAGAAAAAGGAAAGTAGTAGCCAAGACTAGCTGTAGAATAGCATGTATACATTTTGGCTAGAAACTTAGGAGTGGTTGTCTCATGCTTGCAAGAACCAGTAACAGGAGAGGTAGATATAATAAAAACCAATAAGATTGTACTAAGAATGCTGATTTACGCTATTTTGGGGTATAAATGTAACTGATACTCTCAATAAAGTTGCATTATGCTTTCTCAATCACATTGGTTGTTAGTATATTTCCCTCGCCGTTCCTCCGCAAGTGGCTCCGGTCCCTTGCATGTATGGATTGTCAATTGAATGCCAAGTTTTGGTCCTCCTGCCAGCCCCAGCCTCTCATCCCATGCCAACGGAAAGGTAGCATGGTCTGGTATAACCATCTGAGGATTAATGACAGTGCTGCCTTTTAGAATCCCACAGAATCTGACTTGATATCTGGCAGCATTAGTGGGAGCAATTACAGCCCTGCGCTGCCCTTCGGAGTGCTGTTTAGGAGCTGAGAAATGCTCCTTTAGCCTCAGCATTGAAATAAATGGGCCAGGAGACCCGCTCCTTTTACAAGGCCTTTATTAGAGGTTAGCCCTGGGTGGGGAACTTAAAGGGCTGCACACACCACTGCTGCTCCCCCAGGGTAACAGGAACTCTGATCACTGGAGAGAAGTGAAGATTAAGTTTATCAGCTTAGTGTCTACTACTCCTTAACCTCTAAAGGTACCTATAGCAGCAGCTCAACTAAAAGTTGAGAAATTTAGATTAAGTGTTAGGAAGAAATTCTTTACTGTTAGGGTGGTGATGACATGACACAGGTTGACCAGAGAAGCTGTGTCTGCCCCTGGATCCCTGGAAGTCTTCAGGGCCAGGTTGGATGGGACTTGGAGCAACCTAGGATAGTGGAAGGTGTCCTGTCTGTGGCAGGGGATTGGAATGATATGAGCTTTAAGATCCCTTTAACCCAAACCATTCTGTGGTTCTATAAACTACCTCAGTTAGATGCTTCAATTTGAATGTGAGGTGTCTGAGCCTAGAATCAGTAGGAATTAAACCCTAAAAAAACTTTGAAGGTCACTCACTTTGTCTAATTTTTCGTACTTGTGATGAGCCCGAGTATTCTTATCTCTGGAAATTGTGCACTGTATTACAGACTGTAATCGGGCACTGGGATGCCTGCACTAGCAGGATGATAGTACAAGAAACATCCTTCTTTTCCTTGTTATTGACTCAGCCCATTTAGGTGACAACTCAGCCTGATAGACCTCATCCATCCCTTCCCTGACCATTTTTTTTTGCCTGGTCTCCTTCCTCTGCTATGGGTAATTGTGACTCTCCAGTGATCCTAGAACAGCAACTATGGAGATTGATATTTTGGCAGTGTTACTGTCAGATTTATATCATCTGAGAAATATTTCTCTGAAATAAATGAAAATAAACATGACTTGGGAAAAGAAACAAACAACTTAACTTTGACTTTTGTTTTAGGATCACTTCTCAGCTCTGTTTCATAAATAGAGTCTGTCAGGATGCCTACTTATTTATATTCCTGTCAAGATGAGTACAGCACGATAGTTGCAAACTGCAAAGTAAATCCCAGGTATGGTGATCATCCTTCAGCTCCAATTCTAGACATTTCATTCTGTATAGTAAGAAAAAACTCCTAACATTAAGCAGATGCATTTTAATGTAACTTGATAGTTGAGCTAAGCCAGAATACAGTTAAACAAGCTGTGAGTTGTCATTTCTATCTCTTTTTGCATAGCAGCTTCCTTTATGCCATTAATTATCATCCTGGCTAACAATCATCTTTTCCTGATTTATCCCATGTTGCAGTCCATCTGCTGCCTTAAAATCCAGCTTAAGTTTTCATAAAAATAAATTAAAAAAAGTTTTAAGCCTCATTCAGCAAAATTTTCTGTCAAGTATTTATTGGTTCTTTTTACTTGGAAAACTCAAACCAGTATGGAGCAATTTCTCATTTTGTAGTGATGGATATGTATATATTTCAGTCCTATTGGTGGATGTATATACTATGCATCTAATGATCATTCATATCAGCAATATATACACACACACATTGCAATTCCAATAATAAAACATATAAGTCATTCCAGGTTATTATAAGTGGGCCCAGAAAACTAATACATCATTTTAGTCTTTTGAGGTTTTCAGCTATAAATCTCCGAGTTGTTTGACATGAACCTCGGCTGTTATTTCCCAGGAGAAATTAACTGGGAATATTTTGGCCCAAGTGAGCCTAAAATGCACTCTGTCCATGTTAAAGAGATCTGGAAAAACTTTGTTGGAAAAGTTCAGATATCTTTACTGGAAAAGAAATGCATATTCTTATCAGATTTCATGGATTTCTAATGGTATTCTGTGTTCACATTACAAGAACAAAAATATACACCCTGTCATTGAAGAAATTCGGGTGCTTCCTATGTCTAAATTCTCTGATTGAAATCATAGAAGAGTCCTTTATCCATCACTGATTTTCCTTCAGCAGCTGTTGCAGAAAGTGTTGCCACTGGGAAGTTAATTTTTTATGTAGTCAACCACCATGTAATAGAAGATGTGTGTCAGCAGGGTCCAGATACACATCACTAGTCTCCTTGTAATCTGGAAATCTGTAAATCACCACTCTCTAATGAAACAAGAAATGTGTATTCTAAATCCATAAAGATTTATAAACATTCACTGCTGCCATCTGACAGATTTATGCATCACCTGCAGTTGTCTCATTCTTCAGCTCTGTCCTATGAGCCATGGGAAAATGATGTTCCTGCACCATTATGCAGGGCTGAGATATCTGAAAAAGGTCAAATTACAGAGTCTGAGGGAACTGGATGACTAAGAATAAACCACAAAGGAAGAACAAGCCACTTAAATTGATAAATCACAAGACTAAAAAATTATACAGGAGCTTGCCTCGTGGATGGCTTTTTTGCCTGGTGGTTGACAGAGTAGTCACTGGATGCCTTTATCCCAGGGCAGAGGTAGTGCTGCATGGCTCTGGAGCAGTGCACAGTGTTCTGGCTTTTGAATAGCCAGTACAAGACAAAAGGATTGTCAGAAAATCAAAAGGATTGTCAGAAAATCATTTTCTTCCTCCTGCAAGGAGCTGGCATTTCATTACAGAGAACAATGCCCTCTGCCCACACTCAACATGTAAACCTCTTAAAATTGTTCTTTGGGCTGCTAGCATTCACTCCAGAAATTGGGAAAGCATTCCCATTAATTTTCACTTTTCTAATACAACAGGCTCAGCATAATGCACAAATGAAGAGTCTGTTTTACCACTGGAATTCACCCTGGTAGCCAAATATTGACTCCACTTATTTGTGTTGGACTAAAATGACATGAAAATTTGATGTGACAAATGAAGAATTCACCACTTCCTGCAGGGAATTTGCTACAGTCTAATAATCTTCAGCCATATAAAAAGTAATTACTAACTTCCAACAGAAAATAGTGTGGATTTAGCTTCCAGTCATCGGGGTTTGATATGCATTCCTTCTCCAAAGTGAAAACCCCTAGTGCATCTAATACTTCCCCTCCACAAATTTTCTGATTTTCTATAATCAAAACACTTTTGATTCCTGTCTTATGATACAATAAAGTATTTAGTGTCCTGTACATTATTAAAACTTCTCTCTTTCTCTTTACAGAATCTTAAATCATGCATCTGGCCTGATGTAGAAATGTAGAAAGAAAATAACACCTCCCAGCATAGTTATGGATTGCAGGATGTTACTCTCCTGAAAGCCTGTGCAGATGTGCTGAGGCCATGGGATCAGGGCTCATGTTCACTAACCATCAACCCTTTTATTTCTGGGCAGATGGTTGTGTTTGGCTCTGCTGGAAGATGAGTTGCTTACACAGTCCTGTCTCAGCCAATGCTCCTCATTGCTCTGAATCCAGACATGTATCCATCTATTCGAATAAAGAAAGGGAGACAGTGATGTGGCCACTTCACAGTTACATTAAGGAAGTTGCTCTGCAACAGCATCAATTAATGGGTCATGGAAGAAATAGAATCTCTTTCAGCCTCTCCCTTCATCCCACTCCTGTCTCTTCATCATCTGCCGAGATTGGTTTTGTCTATAAACAACAGCAACAGTGACAGGGTTTGGTATATTATACAATCACTGATTTAGGTGTGAAAGCAGATCTGGTTGAGAGCTGTGCAGGGTTTGCTGTTGGTCTTGATATCTCTCCATGTAAACTGCCTTCAGTCTCTGTGTCTCCAATGCACAGAGACAGCCTTGCCCAGATATGAGGCTCTGTGCCACTGAGTGCCTCCTGCACACCTTGTTTTGCCACGTCTGTGCAGATCCTTTTGCCAAGGATGTGTAGACCTGGACAAAGACTATATTAACAAGGGTACACAGAGTTTGAGTAACACCCTGTGAAACAGGTGATTGTTGTCATTCCTACCATACAGCTCAAGAAACTGGCACATTCATAAAAAGAAATGGCAACATCTAAGTGGGGATGAGTGGATAAAGGAAATTTGGTTTCCTAATTTCCACAAGTCCCTGCTCATAAGTCCAGCCACCTTTCTCTGAAAAAACAGATTCAGAAATGGAATAAACCAGCATAAACCAGCTCCTCAGGAGAGGAGCACATCAGCATGTGTCTAACAATGGGAGCCTTCTGACAGGATCTTTGTTTCAGACTAGATTTCTTAGATATCACAGACATGAGACCACGAGTGTCATCACCTATAGAGAAGTAAGAAATGGGTTTGCAATGCATTTATGCAAGAATTCATTAGTGATCATCATTTATTTACTCCTAACAAAAGAAAACAGACATGCTGAGGTTTTCTTGGGGTGTGTGTGTGTGTGAACATACCATTGCAAAGTTCTTGTGTTGTGTAAATCAGAAGAAAACACAGTGACAATGCCAGGTGGTCAATAAGAGATTATATTAAGCAAACAGCAAGTGTCAGTGAAATGCATTTCTGCCTGATGATCCGGTGTATAACTGTAGATAGCTCCAGCAATCTGTGCTCAGTTTTAGCCTCCACTATTAAATTGGGTAAGCTACCAGCTCCAAGTAATTTGTAATTTTAAATTAGTACAAGGCTCATGACATTTCTCTTTTGGGACTGTTCCAGTGAGTGGTTTGCTGCCATCATGTTCACATTTAAATAGGTAAGGCTGCTTTGGTCAAACTCTATTTATCAGTTCCCTGTTCCCACTGTTTCCTTGGAAGCCAAAAATGAGATTGAAAGGGAGTGCAAAGGCAAACTTTTGCTGGTAAGTCTTCATGTTTTCTGAGTTTTTGTTATTTCATTTTAATTCTTGCTTTCACTTGGGGAGATGTAAGAACTCCAAGTATTAGTGTGTTACTTGCCAACTCCTCTGGACTGGAGAAAGTGATTATTAGATGTACAAACAGAGAAAGCTGGGTGAAAGTTTTAAAACATATTGCTGTGCTTCTGTCTGCTAGAATTATCTCTGCTACCTGCCAACATGACTTGTAATGTGGAAAGGACAGCAGAACAGAAACAAACTGAAAGAAAGGGGAAATTCAGGAACATATTTGCCACCTTCATCCAGTGGGAATGATCTGTCCTGTGGCTGTATGATCCCCTTGCAAATCCTGTTTTTGTGCTCAGATTGGAGCAGAACAACTTTTATCTCCTCTGCTTTTGAAATTTGTTTCTCAGCATACTTGGTAGGTGAAGAGATGAACAGTGATGGACTGGGATAAAAGGCAAATAAAGAAATAGGAGAACAAGGCTAATGCCTCTGACTCTCAGAAAGCAGACTCATTATCAGGAGGCAAAGTCCAGTGTGATTCTCCCTCAATCCAAATCACATTTATATATTTTTCTAGACATTTCTAGCATTGTGATATCTGGAGGAACCTTAACACATTTACCAAAATTACCATATCATTCCCCTGATCAATGGGAAATCTGGGTATGAATCCTTGAGAGAAATCATGGCAAGTGGATCTGCACACAGCTCTTTGTCTGCCCTTCACAAACACAAACACCTCGAGTGGATCAGAGGAGCCCATGAAGATGATCAGGGGCTGGAGCACCTCCCATATGAGGACAGGCTGAGAGAGTTGGTTTTGTTTAGCTTAGAGAAGATTCCAAGCAGACCTTAGAAAGCCTTTCAGTGTTTAATGAGGGCTTACAGAAAAGATGGGGAAGGACATTTTCTCTGGAGGTGTAGTGCAGGACAAGGGGGAATGGCTTCAAACTGAAAGAGATGGAGGTTTATCTTAGGAAGAAATTCTTCCCTGTGAGGGTGGTGAGGCCCTGGCAGAGGTTGACCAGAGAAGCTGTGGCTGCCTCATCCCTGAGAGTGTTCCAGGCCAGGTTGGATGGGGCTTGGAGCAACCTGGGATAGTGGAAGCTGTCCCTGCCCATGGCAGGGGTGTTGGAATAAGGTGATCTTTAAAATCCATTCAACCCAAACCATTCTTTGACTCTACAAATGTGATTAGTTTCACTGAAACATCTATGGAACAGGAAATTATCCAAACATGAAAAGCAAAATCAGATTATCCAGTCTGTGATTCCAATATTTGTGACTGAGATGTATTGACTGTGATATATTTTGACTGTGAATAGGAAGGCAGCAGGTAAGTGCCAGAAGACATTATGTAGTCAGGTAGTGCAGGAAACTGAGCTCTCAGACAAATACTTCTCTTGGGCATCACCATATTCCAAAGAGGGGTCAGATCAGGAAAATTTCAGAGAGTTCATTCTCTGTTCCAGTCAATATAGTGCCCTATATAAAAATATGACCTGCTTTTTTTTTGTTTTTTTTATTTTTAACTTTTTCAGTCTTTGTCCAATTTCATTTTTTTCCCTCCTCCTACCAGTCCACGTTGTTGGAGGCAAAGGTTCCTGAGAGAGTCCTGTAGAAAATGATAGCACAGCACTCCAGCAGCAGTGTTGTTTAATGGGATACTTCTCACAAAGACAGATTAATTTGCATAAAACACAACTTATCACACTCACAAGCACTAAGAGGCTTTTATTTTAAACAGCCTGCCCATAGTTCAGGCTTTAAGGCACTTGTTTCCAGGGAATCTGTCCAGGACTGTTTGCAGTGAGTGGAGGACAAGGAAATCAACTTTTGAGACCCTCCTCACATTTCACAGCTTATTCTTAAGCGAGTGCTGTTGTTTTGGGATGTGTCTCATTGTGCCAATAAGGAGCTGAAGGTGATTAATCTCTTTATCCTGACCCACCTCTCTGAGTCACCAGGATTCAGTCACTGTCTCTGCTCCAGAGCTGCTTGTCAGGAGAAATTGCAGAAAGTTGTGTGCTGGGATCTGGATGACCTGCTGCTGTAGGTGTCAGCAGCAAACACCATTTGGCACCTCTTCTTCTTCTGCTGTTTTGCTCCTGTGCCCTCACATTCAGCCTTGATTCATATCTGTATAAACATATTTTTTTCTACAATTTGTCACAGCTGTAGAACTTTCCTGGGCCTCTGTTTTCTAATACATCGTAGGCATGTTGGTACATGTGACAAAAAGAGGTGATAGCTACCTCTTATGATGCAGTATTTTTCACCTCACAAATCTCACAAGCTCTTGGTATTGCCCCAGGTATTTCAGCAATATATTGCAGTAAACTTTCCTCCTTCCTGGCTCAGGATTACAAAGGAATATTACAGTTTACTTCCTTCCACATAATGATTATAAATTTTAATCTGATCCAATCTTCATATTTTCTCCATTTTATTGGATTCTGGTGAGGGTTATGATGTGTCTTGCTATTTTCCAGCCTCCGTTATTCGATTTATAAAATTCCTGTTTATCCAAGACAAACCGAAAAAGGTTTAAAAGGGAAGGAAAAAGACAGGACAGACAAAAATAAATCTTCAGAATAATGGAAAAAACAAGTACTGAGTTCACTTTAAAGTATTATTCCAAGTTCTCTATTTGCAAATTCCAACGTTTTCATTCCCCCCATTTTGGTGCCTGATGGACCAAATTAACTTGCCCCATCCCAAACACCTTGGGGCTTATTGAGAAGCCTTCTGAAGTCAGGGACCCCAAACCTCCATTTGAATGTTATTATTTTCCATTCCCTTTAACATTAAGTTATTCACATCTCTATTTCTTGTTAAAGAATATTTTAGTCCTTACACTCACTTAAATGTCTATATTCATAGACAAATATACTCAATTTATATGTATTCATAATGTATATTTACTCACTGTATATACATATATAAATATGTATGTAAAGTGAATCTATGCGTAATATCACACGTATTTGTACTCTCTATATTTATATATAGAAAAAGAAATCTGCATCTCTAGAAATATGTACATATTTTTATCTATGAACACTCCTGGATTCAAAGAAAATGGGCAGCCAAAGAGCTCTTTGATCACAAGGGCTCCTGACATAGATTTTCTTGGATAAAAGCTGTCCTTAGATGACTAGTATTGAAAAAGAGAAGGAAATTTAGAAGGGACTGTTTGTGACTATAAACACAACCCTTGAAAGTAAAGCAGATGATTCTGCCAGACCTCAAAGGTGTGAATACAAATCACAAAAGTTCAGTCAGAGGGCACTGAAAAAATGCAAAAGTGACATCTAGATAGAGGAACTTAAAGGTTTACATGGATTTTTACAGAATAACAGCCACTCACAATGGACAGCAAGGACATCTGTAAATTGCATCTAAGAGTATAAGAACATTAACTCATTGAACAGGCTTCTCTTCAAATATCTGCTGTGTCACTGCTGGTGGTGTCTCTGAGCCTGAGATCACTCACTGCACGACATTTGGGTGGTTTAGAGTCCATGTTTTCCAGCTCGAGCACCGAAGGAACAGTCAGAAGCTGTTTTCTGAGGTTTCCAAGGTTGTTTATTCTTTCTTATCTAAGGAATTCTTTCCCTGACCTACAGAGGTCTGTTCAGCAGTTAATTCAGAGACACACTGCCTGCCCTCTGGGCAGGTCTTATCTTTTATAAATTACGTACATGGTGTTTACAATTACTTTCCAATACATGACACTTACATTGCATTGTCCAGTTTTCTCCCAAACCAATCCAGAAGTGCCATCCTAACTCAAAAGATGGATGACACGAAGAAGAAGAAAAGACATACCACACCCCAAATCCTCCATCTTAACTCTAAATCCCTTATTATAAACAATTGTAAAAATTCACTTTTCTACCCTCTAACAATCCAATTTATGCTCTACTTATTTTTTGTGACTTGTAATTCTTCCTGCAATAATGGTAACTTTTCCCAGGGACTAAAATCCAATCCACAGGGGTCTTGGACACTGTGCCCAGGTCTCGAGCCATCCAGGGAAGCCAAGGGAACATCCTAGATTCCCACACTGCTGAATTGGTCTCTTTGGTGTCCTCTACTGCTACAAATGCAAACAGTGCTTTGGTGTTGTGAAAGGAAAATGCACCTGGAGGAAGGAGGGGATGAACGCATGGAATGCCTGTGGGATGCAGGGACACACTGGGGGCCACAGCATAATCCATCCCATCTCAGCCTTTGCACACTGATTTCATGCAGATGGACACCAGAACCTGTGTGGGGATGGGGACACAGAACAATGTGAGCTCCTACAAATCCCAGAGACTCAGTCTGTCCATGGGGATTTTTAGTTAATATCACACATTTCCAGAATCTTCTTCAGAAAGTGAGGTGGGACCTGTCACCTGGCACACAGTAGGTACTGCAAACCTGTACATTTCTTCCTAAACACAGCTTCAATAGTGTTCAGGAAATGTTGGGCATAAGATAAAAATTGTTCACAGGATTTAGCATCTTCCTTTTTTCTGTTTTTTTTTTTTTTTTTTTTTTTTTTTTTTTGTTTGTTTGTTTGTTTGTTTGTTTGGTTTTTTTCCAGCAGGATTAGCAGAAAAAAAAATAGAAGAATAAGGCCAATGGAAAAGAACAATGCAGGAAATTTATAAGGAGGATAATGCATCCAATTATAATTTAAATCCTAAACAGTGTGCTGTTAAGTGTAACTGCATTCTGGCACTACTTTTAATTCTTTTAGTTTGGCCTATCAAGGAAAGCAGGCTTAAGCACACAGTCTATTTTTTCACTTGGCATTTCTGTATCCATCAAACCATTTCAAGTAGCCCGAGAGTAATTTCACATTATGACCATTTCCCTTTAAGTTAGGCCAACTCAAGTGTGGAGAATTAAAATTAATTTTTCAACGGCAACAAAAGCTCAAATGTGATCAAATTTGGCTGCTTTGTTGGTTTGTTTGTTTTTCTCCTCTCCAGGCACTTCAATTCCCCAGGCTCTGTCCTCCTCTTGTGTATGGCATTTTGAAAGGCAATGACAGATTGTAAATTCAACCCAAGGTTGCTGAACCGTTCAGCAGAGTCAAGGGAGGCCTGATGAATTCCTTTTATGAGTCCTGCATAAGTGTGTATTATACACTCATTAACAATGAGATGGTCTGAAGTTTGTTGCAGTTTTGGTACAATAAATCATTGTTCCTCTGTTGATTTGGAAAATCTCTGCATCTCCTGTGAGCTGCTTAAATGCCACTGTGCATAATCGGTATCCTTGAGGTGAGACAAATCCTGGCTCTGTGTTTGTGGTGCTGACAACAAACTTCACCTTCAGCAATGTGGGATGTGAGTAGGGGTGTCCAGGGCTGCTTGGGATGCTGTGGGGTGCCCAGGACAGCCATGTGTGGCAATGAGATGTGCCCTGGGCTTGTAATACATCAGTGCCATTGGCGTGGCCACTGCTGGTTATTTCATCCTGGGACAGATCTTTGTCATCCCTGGCACTCTGGCATTTCCTGGAAACGGTTTAAAGAACCAGAAACTGGAAGAGGAAAACTTCAGATAACCCCTGCAGAGATGCCGAGGAGTGCAGGCTTTGTGGAAGGTTTTTATTTTTTTTTCTGAATTTGGGTCCTGCAGCTCTGGCAAAAAGGTGAGATCCTGTCTCTTTTCCTAATAGGATTATAGAGAGTTAATGTACACAGAAACCTCTAGATCACAGGTTTAACACCTGTTTCCTTTCAGAAAGCTTGTCCTTGTTGCTTTTAGTGTATTTTCACTCAAAAAGAAAAAAAAAAGGCAGATGGTTAAATCTGTTCTCCATATGTTTATTTAGAACAAAGAGATTTTTAGGAAGAAAATTGGTTACTCTGAACTTTACCAGAAGCTGTTTCAATGCTTAAATGTCTTCCTCAGACTGGAGAAATGAGGGCTTCAGGGAGAACATACAGCACCTTTCAGTGCCTAAAGGGAACTTACTGGAAGGCTGCAGAGGGACTTTTCACAAAGGCATGGAGAGATAGGAAAATGGGAAAGGATTTAAATCAATAGAGGACAGGTTTAGATCAGATATTAGGAAGAAATAAATTCTTTACTGTGAGGGTGGTGAGGCTCAGGAACCACTCTCCCACCCCTGGAAGTGTCCCAAGCCAGGCTGGATGGGGCTTGGAGCAGCCCTGTGATAGTGGGAGGCGTCCCTGCCCATGGCAAGGGGGCAGGACTGGATGATCTTTTAAGGTGCCAAACCATTCCATGATTCTGTGATTTTTGGAAGACTTAGTTGGTGAACTGGCTATTCCAGAGGTCAAAGCAAACCCTGAAATAGCACATGGACATGTCCCTGAAGAGAACATAGATGTGGGAGAGTTGAGTCACAAAGGGCACCAGGGTGGGACAGGAAATAAACCTGTTTCAGTAAGTTAAACGTGGCCAGGACATATTTACCAATACATTTGCCAAGTTCACAGGGATACAGGAATGCAGTTTGGTCCATAATAGCTCTGTCTTCAGCACACTGCTGAAGGCTGGGGAAACTGAGGCAGGGTTGTTGTCAGGGTGTTTTGTTATTGGCATTTACAAGGGGACACGGCTGGAAAACTTGATGAGTTTTCCTGCAGTGGTCTGTGATTTAAATGCCAGTTAAGGAAGAATGCAATAACCCTGCAAATATCTGTAAAATGTTAAGTCAGGGAAGAAATGAGTCAAGGGACCATCATGAATAACCATTAGGAGTAAAGCAGAGGACAGTGTGGGCTCTGTATCAGGAGGTTTTCATGGGAAGTGCTGGATTTCTTCTGATGGGAATATTTAATGATTGGACAGCTTGTGCTGTGGAGACTGAAGAGCAATACTGGAAGAAACACTTCATTACTAACCATGCCTGACATGACATGCTGGTGGGAGAGATTATTATTCCAAGTAGGTTTCTCTCTTTTTTAACTTACTTCTTGTGTATGTTCATTATTTGCTAAAAGGCAAAATGACTTTGGAATCATTCAGGCTGTATGAAAGCTTCCCACAGAGTTTAAACATCTCCTGGGTGGAGTTTGCCTTGTGCACACGCCAGAACGTCAATCTTCCTTCACCTGGAACCACAGTGGGGTATTTTAACTGGATGTCTTTATCAGATCTCTGCTGACAGCCTGTCAAAGCATTCCTGGGGAATGACTCATTTGCAAATAGCTTTCCTACCTTTCCCTTCTCCCTTCACTCCCTGTCTCCTTAAATTGCATGCTATAAATAGTGCTTGAAGAAGCAGAGTTTGAGAAGCAGTGCATTTCATATAAATCAATGATAGGATGCTGCCAGGGCTGGAATTTCCTGCAGAAGAAGGTGGATCCAAGTAGATTTTTGTACAGTTCTGAGTGTGGCTGTCATAGTCCATCAAATCAGTGACCTGTCCTGGCTGCTGCCACATTTGGGGTGGTGGCTGGTTATCTCGCTGACCATTTTCCACATCATTCCTAGGAGGAAATTTTCTTTCCAATACTGAGTATTTCTTGTTAAGCCATTTAGCAGTTGTAGTACATGAAGATTGATCTTATGAATTTTTATTTTAGGCAGTGTGGGAATCACATTGTTAACCAGTACTAGGAAATGTATTTGGTACTGGCTGTTAATAATGCCCTGATATGACTTCTCATATCATGACAGATTGAAAATTAAATTCCCATACCAAGGGAAAGTCTCCTAAACTTTCTTTGTATTTCAATCCTTCTGGTTTCAAGTTTAAAGCCTGTGAAGAATTGGTTTCTACTGAAATTTCCCCTTTTAATCAGAGATCAAGAACAAACCAGTTTGTAACAAACACATTTCCAGAGGATGTGAATTCTGTATGAGTGGAGGAGTGATGTCCAGCAAGAGGATTCCCCCATTCCCCTCTGACTTCTTCTGTGTTCCTCCCTAACCTTTGGCTCATCTCCTTGCACCACCTTGGAGGAGCCCTGACACACAGGGTATTTCAAAACTAAGACAAATCATCCCCCAACACGCAGCTCTCTCAGATCTTTCAAGCTGCTAATGGTGCAAGATTGGACTAATCTTTTCTCTCTCACACATCCACGCTCTGTAAATTGAGTTCAAATGATTTGGAGGAGCATAAAACAGTCTGGCACTGCTCTCATGAATATCTGATCAGCCTAAAACACTTTGAACTCAGGGACTTTGCAGAAGCAGAGACTTGCTTTTAGTGTTTCTGAATTTGCTATATAGAAGTTATCAGAAAGAACAATGCAAAGAATAAAAAAAATATCCAGTATCTGTTATCTCCACACAGCAGCAGCAAGAATTCTGCCAGTGATGGAGCTCCCTGTACATACAGGCTGTACTGTGAGCAGCTAATTGAAGTAGCCAGAGATGAATTAAAAACATATTAACTTATCCATATCATGGCTTTTTCTCTTTATAACCAGTTTTAGTTGGCAAAGGTTAACTTTAGCCTTAGGAGGTGAGTTTTCCTCTGTAGTCAGCGGAGGAGGAAAGGGCAATTTGGAACAAAAGGCTGACAGAGGTGCTGATAAATCAGCCTGAAGCTGTTTAAAAAGAAAGAGGGGATGAAAGCTGATAAACATAGAACCAACACATGGTTTGGCTTTATGACTAGATTTCTTGTAAAAATGTCATGCCTCTGGTGAGAATTTAAGCCTTTACAGAGCAGGGGATTTTTTTTCTGTTCTGCCTCTGTGCTCAGCATCTACTACCAGAACAGTAGATGTCCCAGAAAACAGCAGAGGTGACATTAAAAGGCTGCAGAACCACAGCAAGCTGTGCTCATCCCACTGCCCAGAAATATTATGTTGAAGTCATGTCTGCTTGTATTCTGTGATCAGACAACTGACCACAGCAAGAGGACATGCTGTTAGCAAGGATAATTTTATGCTTTCTGTTACCTGGTCATAATTCTGGTGCCTAAACATAGAAATCATTGTCCTTGGAGATGCTGTGTAGTAACCCAAAAGATCTCTATCCCAGAGAAGCTGTGGCTGCCCCATCCCTGGAAGTGTCCAAGGCCAAGTTGGTTGGGGCTTGGAGCAACCTGGGATAGTGGAAGGTGTCCTTGCCTGTGGCAGGGAGGACCAAAACAAGATGGTTTTTAACACACCTTCAACCAAAACTATTCTGATTCTATGAACAAGTGAGAAAACACTTCTACTCATATGAGTGAATTTTCTACAGTTCAGTGAAGGCATTCCTTACCTCCCCCTCCCTTACAAAATTCTTTCTTGAAAATACAATTTCTGGCTGTGCCTGTTGTCTGGAAACCAGCTTATCACAAAAGCAGAAGCAGCCACTATTATTTTTCTTCGGCTTTGCTTGAAGGAGAATGATCTGCTTTTGTGTTGAACAAAACTTAAATTCCATCACTCTTTGGGGGAAAGAGTATTCTCAGATTTCGGATATGTAGATTTGATGAGAAATTTCAAAAATCCATCTTGACAAAGAACAGGATGTGGCCCTTGCACAGGGACAGTTTTAACAGAGGAAAAGCTGCCACTGCTGCCAGTAAATAAAGATCAGCAGGGTCCTCACTGAAAAAAAAAGCACAATGAACAAAATCTAGAAGGGTAAAGAGAGAGGGAGGTGAGAGCATTGGTTTGCTTATGAAGCAAGGAAAGCAGATTGAAAATAAATGGTAAATTTTAGAAACTTGCTGAGACCAAATATAGGGCCACAAATAGGTCTAAAACTTAGTGAGAGCTCATTTGAGCAAACATAGTCACAAATGAAAGAAGGGAGGTGAAAGTGCCCAAAAGAGGCTTTATTTTACCAAGTGCTTATTCAGGCACAAATTAAGATAAATGTGAATGAGATATTGTTGAAAGGATGTAATTGCTTAACAAGTGGTGGAAGAAAGGGATTTTTAATCTGAATTTTTAGAAGTCTGAAGAGACACAAGAATGATGTTATATGCAGGCATTTACATTGTAGGCAGAGGATATAAACAGTCTCATAAATTACTTAGAGATCCTATAAAGAAATTTACTGTGGAGGTGGTGAGGCATAGGTTGCCCAGAGAAGCTGTGGATGGAAGCCTGGAAATGTTCCAGGCCAGGTTGGATGGGGCTTGGAGCAGCCTGGGATAGTGGAAGGTGTCCCTGCTCATGGCAGGGGTTTGGAATGAGATGACCTGTAAGGTCTATGTCAACCCAAAATCTTCCATGGTTCTATGATTCTTTGTTTGATTTAACTGGGCTGCAACTCATTCATTTTCACAGTGTCCACATTCTTTTAGTGATACAGAAAAGGAGAATTCACCACAACAGCCAGAACTGTTCCTGGTAGGATTCATCCCACATGACTCTGCACATCATTGGAGAATCTGTCACCAGCAGAGATAAGAGAGATGGCACCTGCAGGTTGCATGGACATTAAGGACAGAGGTGCCTGTTCCCTCTCCCCTTGTCTCTGTATTTATATTCCCCTGAGAGATATATAATTCTGCTGACATTTCCTATAAGGAAATCCTTTTCTTTTTGCTTTTTGCTGACAGCATCATGTTGAGGCAAGTTGGAACAGATCATGCTTTGTGGCAGAAAGATAAAAAGAGACAAGGCTTTAATTAATGTTAAGATATTTCAGAGAAAATAAAAAATGTGAGACTCTAGATGAAAACTCAGTAAGTCTGTCACGGTGTGATTTATGCCTTGGTTCCACAATCCTTTTCTGATCTGGATTTTGAGTCAGTTAGCAGGTCATAAGTTTCTCTGATGAGGATGATTTTTAATTTTCACCCCGGATCAAATTCAGGATCTAGCAAGAACATTGTCTGTCTCCAGTTAATCTGACTGCAAAGAAGTGTACAAATCCTTGTTAGATGTTGATAGAAGATTTCTGTAGTCAGGCACAGAGTTTTTCTCTGAGTAGCTAGAGTCTAGTTTAAGACTTGAAGCCTGAAGGCTTTTATTTAGGCTAAAGCAATTTTTTAAAAAACTTTTGGTTTTCATCTCAAAACTTTGACTGTTTTCCTTATCCATGACAAAGGATTTTCACCGGGTTTGCATCTGGCCAGTTCTTATTTTAGTGGGGCCTTGTGAAAGTCTGTTCCACTGTGGCAAGTGGTTCATTGTCTGAGAAAGCTTTCATTTCCTCCTACATTTTATTTTTCCTTTGCCTATATCAGATATCCTTTTACTTTTCTTTTGTTATGCAAAGGTCAGAAGACAAATTCCCTGTCACCTTCTTATCCCAGCTGGTTTTGAACAGGAATATTTAAGTGCTAAAAAGAGGAGGAACAGAGAACTCAACACCTTCTATAGCCAACCCTGAAACTCTTTCAAGCTAAACTACAACTTGTGCTTCTTGAAAACCATCCTTCTGCTAAATATGTCTGGCTCCCTCCAACTGGGATATAAGCTCAATAATTTTGTTTTCTACAGTTGCTCCACCATCTGGTGCATTTGTACCATGCATTTACTGGTCTGATTGAAAGAACTTTGGGAAATTTTTTCCACACTGCACCCACCTTGAATAAGCTCCATTTAAGCCATTTTTTATTATGTTTACAGGTACCTGCAGCTTCCTCTCCTTGTCAACCTGAAAGCTTTGCACATCAAAACAAGAGGCTGTGCTCTTTTGAACTATTAGCACATCTTTATGGGGATGTATCTTCAAAAATGTATATAGTTATGCACTTATAGCTACTTCTGAAGTCTCCAGAGATTCACTTCACATTTTCCCCCAGGAAGATTCTGGAGTCAAAACTAACCACAAAAACTTGATGTCATTTGATTCATACCTTCCAGAATCAGTGGGTTCTGCAGTTGTGATGGATTAATTTTAAATGGCAAAGCCCAGAAATTAAAAAATTTGGGATCAGGTCTGCTCTGTGTGCTCTGCCTGCTCACCCAGGTGACTTCTGTGTCTGTATCACAGTTGATGGATCGACAGAGGTTGCAGATATATTAATTTCCTGTTATTTTATTAAAATAGGTGGAAGAGTAGAGATGCTATTGAGCTGTTAGACTGAGCAGAGACATTCCATGACTGTCCCTCCTAAAGTGGAGCCTGTCAGAAGAGCCCAACCCTCACAACTCATAACAGGACCTGCATAAACAATGCTCTGCTGGTTCCTCTGCTCACACAACACACCATGAAACTCTGGTTTACAGAGCTGCTCACAAACAGCCCAAACCCTAAATATGTTTACCATTCATTTAAAGACTCATGTTTTTTTAGCCAAACCTGTAATAGGAGCTGGACTTCAATGAGTCTTGTGGGTTCCTTCCAACTAAGGATATTCCAGGATTCTCTGATTTTGTGGGGAGGGGAGGATGGGAAAAACTGATGGCTGGATGTTGAATTCTGGGAATCTGTGTCACCAAATCTCTCTAACTGAATATGGAAATGCAGTGTTGCATTACTGTACTTTATGGCTGAGGCAGCCTAAAAATATGATGCATTGAGAACAGAGAAGGTGACAAACATGGAAGACATCTCTGAAAGAAGAAAAAAAATTGTAATACTCCCAGGGCTACCCAGGGGCTCTTCAAATTCATCTGACAAATAATCCTACATGAGGACAAGATATTATTGCCACACTGTGTAACATAAAGTCTCTTGCTAAGATTTGCACAACACACTGCCTGATCCTGGCAAAATGCTCTCCTACGTGCCAGGAAATCAACATGTATTCAGCAGTGACTATCAGCAATGCTTTTTCTTTCCCCAGCAGCACAATTAGAGGTTCATAATATTCCTTCCACTCCTCTAATGAAGCAACCAAAGAATTCAATCTAGTTACAGTAGGGCAGTCACATAAGCAGCTAAGTTAGGCAAAGTCCAATTCAGACTAAATCCCCAATTTATTTATTTGACTTCAGAGCTTCCCCATGAGACATTTCCATGCCAAAAGTTCATCTCTTGGTATGACAGATGCTAGTCCATGCTGTTTTTTATATCCCTAGGATGCTGGCCTGTAAACTTGTGTTTTCAGTGGAAGTTAAACATTTAAGGAGAATGCTACAGGGAATAGATTTTGGCTATTCTCCCACATTTGCCCTGTGGAGCTGGGGAAATATTTGCAAGGTTAACTTCAGTAAAGACTGGGAGGCATTCAGATGCAGGGATGGGAAATAGATAAATAAACTGTATAGAGAGATGCACAAATTGCATTTAACAGCTGAGCCAATGAATCAGCGTTGTTAGAATACATTTGATTTTCTGTGTGCACAGCAATTAAAGGAAATAGCTTGCAGGTGAATATAGAGGGGATAGATTCAGGTCTCTGCACAACAATGATGGCTGATATAATGAAGATCTAATGAGAACAAAATTGAGATTCAGAGTTACAGATGGTGCTTCTTTCCATCACTATCTGGGATGTTATTTTCTTCAAGGATCTGCAGTATCATTTTTCTGTGGTGCTTTAGAGCAGACCCAGCTGTCAGCAGGACTGGATATATAAAATGGCTGGGGAGTGTGTTAGGTGATTATACCATCCAATTTTAGCTGCCTAAAAGCTAAGAGCTTTTTCTAAGTCAGCTGTCTGGTGTCCCTGTAGGTTTGGTGGAAATAAAGACACCAAAAGACAACAATTATTTCATCTACTCTTAGCACCCAACTCAAAGTTTTAGGTCCTGAAAACCCTAGAGAATTTTTGCTCAGCTTTGGGGACTTTAAACTGTCCAGCCATCCCAGATCTTTCCAATAGTGTGCCCCACCTGTTTTATTTCTGCAAATGGGGCACTGGAACAGGCTGTTCAGGGAAGCAGTGGCATCACCATCCCTGGAAGTTTTCAAAAAACGTGTGGATGTGGCACTTGAGGACAGAAGCCAGGGTGATAGGTGGTGGGGTGCTGGGTTGGAAGTTGGACTTGGTGATAATCTCAGAGGTATTTTCCAACCTTAGCAATTATATTAGTTGTTCAAGAGGATGAAGAAACTGGAGGTTCTTTCAGCTGTCTTCTCTGCTGTCCTTTATCTCAGAACACACCTATGCAAATTTTGGTTACCACACAGTTAGAACAATTATATATTCTAACTCAGGACAATGGTTGGAGTATTTCCATGAGATGTCAGAGACAGGTTAAAAACTTACATTTTTATAAAGATGTTAATATCCTGATATTATTTCCAGAGATCACACACCTTGTGCCACTCTGAACAACAACAGACATAAGCAAATATCATCTTTGCGTGGCTGCTTGTGTGTTTGCTACAAAACTCAATTCTTCCTTGGTCAAGTACCTCTTCTTCACAAAAGGTTTCCTTCTGGCCTGGTGTAGATAGAGAACCAGCTTTCACTTTTATGGGCAGCTGCTGCTGTCTAAAAACCTGTGGAGATGCTGAACTCAACAGCTGTTGTGTGGTGGCAACAGTCTTCACCTTCTTCTGGCTGCTGCTTCCTGCTTTTCCTTGGGTCTTTTGGGTGCTGACAGGCTGCTGAAGAGCTCAGAGATGCAAAGAGCAAGGTCTTGAACATTTCAGTCTGCTTCATTTACCAGCTGGAGCTTCATTTTGGCTCCTTCTGCCCGATGGGAGGCTGTGGGTCTCAACCATGTGCTGTGCACTGTCTGACTGGTGTCTCTGTACTGGCTCTTTTGGCTCAGCTGGTGGGGAGCCCATGTTTTGGGCTGAAAAGCTGCTGTTGTTTCCCTTCTGGGATTGCAGGCATCAGCTTCTGACATTTTTTAATTCCTTACAGTGATGTCTCAGTGGATGCCAAACAAAGCCCTGCCACATCTGCAGCCTTTTCTGCCTCTCTCCTCATCTGTGTATGTTCTCACTGTGGTGTTTTGGGTTCCTATCAGGGCTCTGCCTCCTCCTCCTCCCCTTTAGAGCTGTGAAAACATTTTTGCTGCTCAAGCCATAGCAGCAGATGGTTCTTTACTTTCATCATCATTGTTGCAGTGTGGTCTCTTTCCCAGATTCTGGAACTGTCAATTTCACACATCTTGTCCTCAATGTTTGTTAGGATGCAAAACCAGTGGCAGGTCTGAAAACTCTCTATGTCCTACCCATGCAGAGCTCACTGCCAAGCTCAGTGCAAACCTTGGTAGAGTACTTATCCTAAATTTTTGTGTGTGCTTCAAAAATATCTCCAAAACCTGTGAGGTCCAGCCTTCTAATCATTAGTGTTTGTGAAAAAAAAAATGCAGAATCCAATTGTGTTTTCTTTTTTACATTACCATCTCATAGCACAGGAATACCAATACATATTTTTTCCTGTTTTTCATTTCTTTCTGCTCTGCCCCCAGCCTGACCTTGTGCACAGCCACTGATGCTTCAAGGTCTAAGTGATGGAGCACAGACTTAGCCTGGGGCCCCAAACCCTTCAGATGGACACCTGCAGCACAGCCACAGCCACGTCGAGATGTACCTGCTCTGGCTGGGCTGATTCATGGCCACAGACATTTTGGGGTGTTCTGCTCCCATGTGGACTCATCAACAGGACACTGTCCCTTCAACTCAAGCTCACTCTGGAGTTCCAGCCCATCCAGGGAAGCAGCACAGGAGCAGCAGTGACTCCCTGGCCATCTGCCAGGGCAGGCACATCCCTGCTGCTGCTATCAGAGCGTTCCCAGCACATTCAGCTGAGGAGCAGAGCAGCAACACAGCCAGCAGTGGAAGAAAAGAGCAGCCACTAACAAGCACTGGGCTCGAAAAGACAGGCAAACGAGTCCCATGACAAGCACAGGAGCTGTCAATTAACAGCTGAACAGCAATAACAGCTCAAACAGCATATGCCAATCAAGTCTGCTGCTATCTGGAACCCTCCAAGTCCTGTGCTGGGTGCCAAAAAGGGCTGTTGTAGATTAACCCCAGGCAGCAACGCAGCCCTGCACAGCCACTTGCTCATTCCCTGTTGGAGGGATGGGGAAAAAAATTGGATGAAAAGTGGAAAACTCATAGGTTGACACAAAGGCAGTTTAATGGGTAAAGCAAAAGCAAATGCATGCAAAGGAAAACAAGGAATTAATTCACTGCTTCCCCTGGGCAGGCAGGTGTTCAGTCACCCCCAGCAAAACCAGGCTCCATCACACATAGCAGTGACTTGGGAACACAAACACCATCACTCCAAACATGCCCCCCTGTCCTGCTTCTCCCCCAGATTTACTGTCAAACATGGTGCAGTGTGGTCTGGAGTATCCCTTGAGCCTCTCAGGGTCACCTGTCCTGGCTGTGTCCCCTCCCAACTCCTTGTCAACCCCCAGCCCACTCCACTCACTGGTGGGGTGAGGAGCAGAAAAAGCCTTGACTCTGCAAGCTCTGCTCAAAAACGAAATAAAAATCCCTAACACGGCTCCATACTACCTACTGTGAACAAAATTAACCCTACCCCAGCCCAAACCAGCACAGCTGCCCAGATTCTGATCTTCCCTCAGCAGAACTGTCCTTCCAGAGGAGCTGGGCAGCAGCAGGCAGGAGAAAAATCACAGCTGCACTCCACTAATTGTAGGATGATTGATGGCCTGTGAACATGAGTTTTACAGAGATTTAACAACCTACTAAAAGCTTGTATACCTCAGGGGATCCACTTCAGGAGTTTAAGACACTGCCATAACATTTCTTTCCCAGGGAGGGATTTTTACTCTCCCTTGTCCCATTCAGTGATCCTTTATTTCTGGTTCTGGGCTCCAACCCATCACGTGAAAGGAGTTGGCATCGTCTGTATCTTACTCCCTGGAAAGGTTTTCCCCTCTGCAGCTCCCTAATGCCAATTACAGCTGCATCAAAGTCTGATTTAGCCTTCAGCCTCACTGTTCTACTTCTTTTGGGGCAATGAGTGCTGCAATCTGTGAGCAAATAGCTGCCGTATGGAGAAGTAACATTTATTTAGAATAAAGACCCTTCAGATAAAGCAGATGCTTAAGAGCCTCGGCGAAGTGAACTGTTAAGCAGAGCTACCTTTCTTGGCAGGTTTATCAATCCCTGGTGATGAGAAAGCCCACCTCCATCAGATTAACCCACATTGTTGCTTTTTCCCTTTAACATCCTGCCCTTTTAAATAATTTTTCAGCTCTATATGTATTTTTTTTTTTTATTTCTTTTCTCACTGCTAGTTTCGAGTGCTCAGGAAGAGTAACTACCAGGAATTCAACTTCTCATATACTTCTAAAAATTCTTTTTCATTATGTGCTGTTTCCTTCCTGGTGCTGTAGGTATGGTGGTCTCATTTTAGTACTTTCAGTCGAAAAATATATCAAAAATTTAGATTTAGAAAACGTCCAGGTCAAAAATCATACAGGTTTTTCTAGAGTATATATGTGTTTTCCAAGGGAAGCAGGACTAAATCCACCTCTGTGAAAACTGAGTATTTTTTACTTGTCTTAAATACCAACTTGTTCCTCATTGCCCTGTGTGAAGAGAGAGGATTTGCTTTTTGCCTGCTGTTTTCTGTAGCTGGAGAGTCTGGTAATACTGTTATCCTGAAAAAAAGCAGACTTACTCCTGATTTGCACCAAGGTAACAGAGACCAGAATCAAGTTCCAAGTCTCCAGTGCTGAGAAAAAAAAGCTAAAAAATGAGTTTTCCATAGGAAAACAAGCGTTTAACGGGTTTTATCCACAAGTTCAGGAAAAAAGCAGGGGGTGGAAATGTTGAATGTGGCGAGCTCCCTGCAGACCATTTCCAACACTGGGAGACCCTCTGGAGGAGGAACAAGCTGTCATGCAATTATTTACTCTGCTATTTGAGGAACAAACTACACACATTTTTCTGCCATAGCAACTGGTGCAGCACTGGGTGTTTGCAATGTGTACCCAAATTCTATGAATCATCATTAAAATAATCATCTTTGTGACCAGTGGACTCTAGCAAGTGACTCATTAAGAGAACCACTGGAAAATAATTAGTACACAAACTTGTTTTTATGACTGCATCTCCACAGAGGTCTTGTTCTTGTTGAGGTTTAGTTTAATTCCAAGAGAATTTTGCTTTCAGTGCAGAAGCACTTGTTTCAATCAAGATAATTACCTGAGCAGTGCAGTTTCATGTACAGTGTTTCCATTAAATCATCCTATTTATCGTTAGACTAAATGGAACAGTTAGGCTCAGTTTTGGAGCAGGTCTTGGCAGTGGTCCAAACCAGGTTTTTGTTTCTTTTTTTTTCAATGTCTATGCTGTCTTCAGCTTGAACATCTAAAACTCTATCTCTGTGAAAACCTCATTACAAATGCTTCAGGTGTAGAACTCACTGCCTCAGGTGCTCAGCAGGTTCTTTGAGATCATAGCCATCTGTGACTTACTATGGAATTCTCTTGGAAAGGAGCCCCTGCCTGTTCCTGTGTCTTGGTGCAGCTGACATTCACAGGAATGAATCAAAGTGCTGCTTGTTTGTGTGGACAAATGCCAATTTGGCAACTGCTATTTTTTTTCTGCCATGTTTCAAATATTTTCTTTATCTGGATCCATTAGTAACTTCTGAGCCTGGTGCTTTCCAGGCTTGCTTAGAAGTGTTTGTTGTTTCTAGAAGGAATTTGTTTTTAGGAATTGGAAAACTCTTTTTATCTTCTGTGCAATGTAAAATCAAAAACAGGAGCAGAATTCAGGTGATGAAATCTAAGTGTTTAGTGTTGTTTGTGCTATTGCAATGTAACTCCAGAGAAGTCTTGACTTTCCCTTTGTCCAATATTTTGACTGCCAGCCCCAAATCCAAGTCATGTCCCTTGCCCATGAGTAACTGGGGCAGCTTCAGAGCTCCACTAACTATAAAGAGAGTTCAGATGCCAAATACAGGTCTCAGTTACTGCTGTGGGCATTTAGTACCTGCTGAGCTGCCTTTATTATCTCCTTTCTGCCTCTTGTGCCTCCTGTGAGATGTCTGCCAGTACAATATTAGTGTTTACAGTACCTTACTACAACTCAAATAGAACTACAGAGTCATAGAATGATTTGGATTAAAAGACACCTTCGGGACCATCTCACTGCAATCCCTCACCATAGGCAGAAACACCAAACTGCTCTAAACTCCACCCAGCCCAACCTGAAATGCTTCCTAGTATAACAACCACAAATTCCCTAAACACTGACCATAGCCACAAGTTGGACATGGCTTAGTAAGACAGCAAAGAAAACCTCAGCCTAAGGCTCTGCGAAAACCTTGCAGTCATGCAGAGTGGGAGGTTCACTCCCAAGATCCCCCTGTTCACTTATGTAAATTGTTACTAGAAAGTTCTCAGTTCTCTTTGTTACTATTGGTTACTTTTCACTGCAGAAAATATAAAATTCTTAATCGCTCTTTCCCATTGGATCTCTCTCTCAGTACCTGCCTTAACCCCCCTCCCTGCACCCCAGTGTACAAATATCCCTGCTTTAGCCTGAATCCTGCTTTTTTCCCATTTGTTTCTAGTACAGTGGGTGCCTTCCTGTTTGTTATTTTCACCTCATTAAAGTTCTTTGTCCAAAAAAGAACTCTCTCTCCATAAAGTCACCAGAGCTGTTTCCCAGGGAAAACACCGGTCAGACAGTCTGGGCTTGGACTAGGGGATTTCAGTCATGCTTATTGTAAAGACTTTTTTTCCTAATATCTAATCTAAATCTACTTTCTATCTGTTTGGACTAGGGGATTTCAGTCATGCTTATTGTAAAGACTTTTTTTCCTAATATCTAATCTAAATCTACTTTCTATCTGTTTGGACTAGGGGATTTCAGTCATGCTTATTGTAAAGACTTTTTTTCCTAATATCTAATCTAAATCTACTTTCTATCTGTTAAAGTTCATTCCCCCTTCTCCTATCACCACTTACCTATAGAAAAAGTCTCTCTCCAGCTGTTCCATAAGCCCTGAGGTCTCCCTGGAGCCTTTTCTTCTCCAGGCTGAACATCCCCAGCTGTGCCAGCCTCTCTCATATCAGAGGTGCTCCAGCTCCCAGAGCATCTTCATGGCCTCCTATGGATTTTCTCCAACAGGTTCTCCTTGTGTTGCGAGCCCCAGGGCTGGGTGCAGCACTCCAGGTGGGACATGATGACTCCAGATCTTTGCATTTATGCAGCTGGATCACAACCACACAGGTACCTTCCTTCAGACCCCTGAAGATAGATACCTCCTTCCCTCATGTGGGTTTCTCCCTGGCTCCCTCTCTGTTACTGAACTGAGTGTTCTATTTTTTCATTTCATGTAGTTTTCATGGTACAGTGCTGATTTCTTCAAGGATGAATATCTTCTATGTGTTGAGGAGTAGTTCCTGAGTACAGCAGGAGCAGCCCACCTTCACAGCACTGCTGAGGACTTAATTTAGATGCTGTGTTCTGCACACAAAATTCCTTCCATTTAAGATAAAAAAGTATGCCTGTTACCTGCAATGAATTTGTGCAGGCTCAGAACCATCCAGTTGCACTCAGTATATTTGATACTGGTCAGAAAGTGACATAAGTGCCTGGGAATATACAAATTCTTATTTCAGCTGTACTTCTAGAATACTGGGGAGCTGCAGAATATCTCTTGCAAGATGCTAATTATTAGACTAATAAGCTAGATGGTCTCATTCATTTGAAACACTCCCAGATTTGCCCTAAACCAGGACAAATATACGTCTGAAAAGATTTACAGACTAGGAATTGTTCAACTGTTCTACTTAAAGATCTGTTCCATGAACTGACCACATTTGCTGGTAATGGCTGGAACTGAGTGTGTTGATGAAATAATGAACCAGTTAAGCACTTAATGCAGACATGATGTAAGATAATAACCTCAGGAAGAGCAAATGATGTACAAATGATCAATTTTTTAAAGATTTTAGATGCCATTAATTAAGATCTATTAATTTGGATTTCAAATTTTTCCATTCAGGCACCTCTGCACAGTGGAACTGCTCTAATCTACCAAACTTCCTTGAAAGAATTTTCTGACTGATAAATCTGGTGTTAAATTGAGCTGCTCAAGGGGTTGGAAGAGTTCCTTCTTGGTGAAAGGTCTGAAGTATCTAGAGCCAAAATATATATTCTAGAGATTATAAAAATACTCTATAAAAAAGCAGTTGATATCAACAAGAGACCACATCCATCCAGACACCAGCAGTGGGTTGAAGTCTTCCTTGGGCTGAGATTTCTTATGGTGGCCTCTTGAATAATGGGAAGGGCAGAGAGAGTGAAATTTTTTTGACAATTATTTCTTTTTTTTTCAGTATAAAAAACAAAAAAGATTGTTGCATGAACATCCAGATCTATCACTGTTTTTTGGTTTTGTTATGGTGTTGTTTTCTTAAGTCCTGGGATATTTGACCAAGTTGGGTTTCCAGAAAAAAAAATTGAAATTTTTAATTTTTTGTCATTTTCCATTTATTGCCAATTCTGTAAGTTACCCTACTGCTAAACTTATCATTTTGGGCCATCCTAAAAGTGCATTTATTGGCAGATAATATTTTCAACCAGAAACATTCCTTCATTCTGATTACAGCACTAAAGCTCAAGGAGAAGAGTCATCTCACAAATGGACAATAAACAGTGGTATCAATCACTGCAGAAATCAAACTTTGTGTTTTATGAAATATAGGCCTATTACAGTGATGTGGGAGATAACCTGAGCTATAATGGACTGTGAGATATCAGGACTAGAATAGGCTGAGAGACTGTCTAAAAACATAAACTTTCAGGAGCTGATGTCTTTCCCAAATTGTGTACTGAAGGAGACACTGGATTTTATGTCTCAGAATATGTCCAAACTGAACAATTCAGTGCAGCAGAGATAAAAACATAGTTTCCCAATACAGGAAATTTATCCCCCAGGAGCTCAAAACTAACACATGTGCTGGTAGCTCGTTGTTTCTAAGCTGCACCTTATAGTGGAGGATGCAAATAAATATTTGTAGAGGCACTTTTATTTGGAAGAGGTGATAAAATTTACTTTTTACTGCAACTGCAAAATTCTGTTAACCAGCAACCTGAGATTGAAAAAAACCCCAAAGTTCAATTATGGGTTTAGATTTCAAATGGTCAGCAGATATTGGAATGATGCTGCACGAGAAGTCAGTGGCCAAATATTATGTTTCTATTTGTAAGCAAGAGATAAATCAAACTAGTGAGCTTGGTATGCCAAAATTGAAACTCAGTAGTAGATTACTCTGTTCAATACTGAAAGATTGTCTTGACCTTTAAGAGTGAAAGATTGTCTTGACCTTAAAATTAGTAATTTCTTTTGGTTAACTCAACATCTGTTCCAAGACAAACACTTTTAGTCACAAATATTCTTCCCACATAACCATAACTTGAACTAAATGTAATTTGTTCTAGGGTCAGGGAATCCAATTGCTTTATAGGCAGCCAGGTTCTGTTCCTGGAAAATTATATTTAAAAAAAAAGAAAATAAGTTAGAGCTTTAATTCACCTTTTTATTGTTTTTTACTCTTGTCATTTCTGCTGCACTCACTGTTTTCAAGCATAAGCAGAGTGAAATCCACAACTTATTTCAAGCAACAAAGCAGCAATATTTTGTTTCATAATGTTTATGTTCTGATTTATGCTGATGCCATACTGTTACACTCAGTTGCATATACAATTCCACTCTTTATGTTGCTTCTAGGATTTACAATGTTGGCATCTGAACCTGTAAATTTTGGACTTCTGCTCATCTATCCTGTGGTAGATTCTGCTCATGATGAAGCTTCTGGCTTTATGTAAAAAATTTTTGAAGATATCATCAAAATCCATGAATGAAATGCTATGAGATTACCAGCTGGAAGTTGTTGACAGAGAACTAAACAGCTATTAGAGAGAAAAGAGTGGTTTTGGAACAGCCAAATATTTTATTAGATTGCTGTCCTTATTAGTATTTTGTTCTGTTATTTGAAGCCAAAATCTTCCTAGAATCACAGAATGGTTTGGGTTGGAAGGGACATTAAAGATCCTCTACTTCCAAACATGAACATCCAAACCACGAGCATCTTTATTGAAATTTATACCTGCAATGATTCAGCTGTTAAGAAATTAGGTGCTTAGTCAAAGTACTTTGTCTGGGATCTCTTTATGCTAAGCAAAAAGAGAAATATACTTCCACATCTAGACCCATGCACATCAGGAACTTTAGGGAAGGATTCAGTCCTCAGATTTCCACATCTGAGTGATGACAAACGAGGTGTCTGAAATCTCTTCATAAAAAATAAAGTGTTAATAGTGTTAATGCAGTTAATGAAATAGGAAAAGCTGTTCTGCTGACTAGAAAACTGGTGAATTATTCAGTTATTCAGAACATGGACATCTGGTGCCTTTCAGGTGCCCTGTGATGACAAATGGGCTGGGAAATATGACACAGTGAGAGGAGATCACACCCTTCTGAAGGCTGTGTGGAACACCTGTAGAACCTGTTAGAACCACTAAGTTCCCATTGTTCGGGGACTAAACCACAGACCCCTCTAGAGTGAAATCAGGTTTGTAACCCAATGCACATGAAAACATCTCCATTTAGGCCTTTCCCCCTGGAGCTGATTCTCATCCTGGTTTAGGATTGCATGAATTATGCTCTGAACATGCTCCATTCCTTGCATCAGATAAGACATAGATGACTATCTTAGATTACATGGCTAATTTTTAGATGGCTGAGATTAGGTGACATAAATTTCTCCTTCCCTTTAGAGCTTAAGGGAAAAACTTTACTTTGAGTGCTGGAAAGACTGTAGAGCTGTTGCATTTTACGAGCCAGGCACTAAGCAAGGAAATGTGATGTACCCTTAATAGCAGTTAATATTTGCGTGTTTAAAAGCCTGAAAAGCCTGGTTGCAGTTTCCCAACTTTTTGTGTGACCAGTGCACAAACAGGCAGAGGAATGAAATCATATTATGTGATTTTCATGCTCAGGGAAGGAGACAGCAGTTCAGTATGTCTTGAAATAAAGTGGTTTCGTGAAACGTGACTTGGATAGGAATTGTGACATTCATAATACACAAAGTGATAGAAAGGTTAGAGCTGATCCTGCTGAAATTTCAACTCCAGACCCATCACTGTGCTTAAGACCTTCCCTGTGTTCACAGAATCATGGAATCACATAATAATTTGGGCTGGATGGGATCCTAAAGATCATCCAGTTCCAATCCTCTGCCGTGGGCAGGGACAGCTTCCACTAGACCAGGCTGCTCCAAGCTCCATTCAGCCTGGCCTTGGACACTTCCAGTGATGGGGAGTCCACAACCTCCCTGGGCAACCTGTGCCAGGGTCTCACCACCCTCACAATAAAGATATTTTATGTAATATCAAATCTTACTGTGCTGAAGGTTCAGATCCTTTCTAGATCAGCTGGTTGCTCCAACCCTCCTATGCCCTGCAATGGCTTTGTTTTGACAAGGTGATTATATCTTTAATTCAAAATTCACTGAAGCCTTTCCATGAAATATGTAGGACCATGGAGTAAGTGCAGGGTGATCAGTTCTACCATACATGCTGCTTTGGTCCTATTTCCATGGCTTCTGGTAAGTTTTTTCCCAAGTTAAAAACCTTCCAAGAATTGCCTCAATAAGTGAAAATGATGGTGGCAGAGACCCTGAAGGTTCTTCAGGCAATTTTATTCAGGGTGGGAATATCCATTTGCAGAACCGAAGGCATCCAGCTCCATTTGACTTTGGGAGCAATGGAGTTGTCTGTGATTGGACCACAGAGATTTTAATTAAATTTCTTATGGTTCCTTGTCTGGCTCAGTGGCCAACTGCAGCCCCCTGTAAATGTGCTTGTTTGTTCTTTTTATTGCAGCCATCTCCTGCAGACACGAAAATGGCTGTTATCAAACACCCCATTGTATTCTTGCTGGCCAGATGGCTAAAGGGGCATTACTGTTCACTCCCCATAAACTGTGTGCTTTGCTGCAGGCATTAACAAGGCAATATATTTTTTAGGAACCATTAAATACTTGAGATTTAGGTAGTAGCAGGTATTGCAGTTGTGGGCTTAAAGACGCTTTTAAAGTCCTCCGCTTTGTCCTTAAAACTCAGCTCAAATGAGGCTGCCTCAGGAGACAAATTAAAATAAAAATAACCCTCCAAACACGAAGTTTGGTGGTGCTCCTGAGATTAGCTCCTGTTAGGCATGGAATTGTGCAAGTTGTGAAATGCCTTTGAGCTTTCCTTGTGAGATGCAGATCCGGATTTCCACGGGCACAGAAATTATGGCTCCTTTGAAATTGTTATCCTGCCTCCTCCACCCCTGTGTCTGCTCCTAACGCCTCAGAAGGGAGCACTGGGAGCCCAGAAAATCCAATTATTGAAACAAAGCAGAGAAACCTGTGACCCTGTCATATTTCTTGTGAGAGAGGCCAGGCTGCCAAATCTTTACTGAACGTTTACTCCATCACATACTCCGTGCTGGGTAATAACAGAAGAGGACTCTGTGCTTGTAAAACTAAACTGTTCTGTAGTTAGAGGGCCATTTATAGCTGCACCTCCCAGCTTTTTCCACTCATACTATCAGCTTCAAAGTCTTCTCCCCTTTCCCTCCTCCACTATTTGCTTTTGTCCTTCCAAGTGGTGATGTGTTTCTCCAGAAGATTTTTCTGTGAGTTGTAAGGTCACAACCTTACAGTGTCCACCCCCAAAGAGCCTACCCAATTTCATCTATGTAGGAGACCAGATTTCCAAGTAAAATGCTGCAAAATGTGAAGATTTCATAGAAAAATAAAATCATTAAGGTTGGAAAAGACATTCAAGATCGTCAAGTCCAACCTTTGACTGAATAACAACATGCACATGATATTGCAAAATGCCACATCTCCTCAGTTTTTGAACACTTCCAGGGATGGTGACTCCATCACTTCCCTGGAGTCTAAGAATTAAGAATTCTTAATCATGCTTTAAGAAAAGGTATTTTTTCCCAATAACCATGTTCTGGTTGTCAGTGTCTGGGTATCCCACTCACAACATCACTCTGAGGAAAATAACATTATCCCCATTGGACCAAAGAGACACTGTGGCAATTAAATCATTATCTCTATGACATCTAGTGCTTTCTCTATTAGAATGAGCCTTGAGTTGGTTTCCAAAACCTGTAAAGACTATTCCAAACCCATCAGGCTGCCAGGAAACTTCTTCCCTTGCAACCATGAGATCAATGATGCTTTTGCTGACTGATTTTTAGGTTCCTTGAAGGCAGCTTTGTATCTTCTTCCAAATGTCTCAGCCTTGGAGGGAGACCTCTGCAAAATAATCATTTAGCCACCTTGCTCTTTTCTAATCTCTTTTGATTCACAATTGGATGAAGGCAACTAGGTTACTGATGAGTGAATTTGGACAAGCCAGGGATATTCCTTCCTCACCTCTATGGATTTTAGGAAGAAATTCTTTTCTGTGAGGATGGTGAGGCACTGGAAACGTTGCCTAGAGGAGGTGTGGATTCCCCATCCTGGAAGTGTTCAAGGCCAGGTTGGATGGGGCTTTGAGCAGCTTGGTCTAGTGGAAGGTGTCCCTGCCCATGGTGGGGTTTGGAATGAGATGATCTTCAAGGTCCCTTCCAACACAAACCATTCCATGAATCTGTGATCCTGCTGCACCCACCATTTTTGGCTTGTATGTTAAGTTGTTTGGGGAAGGGTTTGCACATTGTCTTGGTCTGGGTTTCTACAGCTGCTGAGTCTGCAGGAACTGGGACCATGATTAGTGATGAGCTATTGACACAGGATAATGATAAAAATTTCAGTCATAATGGATTTCTGATGCTTTGACTACACCATAACCCTTGCTCTGTTACCCTTATCAGACCATCAGGACTCTTACATTCAGGCCTGGGTGGACATGACATCTGCTATTTTCCAACTGGAGAAGAATAAAGTGAGTCCAGGGGTTTGTTCATCATCCTGTGCCCTGAGTGACCTGGTCTCAGGTCACTAACAGACATGTTGAGCATTCCTTGCACACCTCCCCTCCTGTGGGCTCTGCTGGGATCCTTGCACTGCCTTGCATTGGAGTAATAAAGGGAAAAAGTAACAATTTTGGACAACATTAATTAGGAAAGTCGAAAAAAACTGGCTTTGTCCAGTTTATGGACAAAAGAAACTGGCTATCTCCTGCTGGCCCCTAATGATGGCTTTCCTTCCCTCCTTGCCTAATTTTCTAGTGCAGTTTCTTTGCTCATATGAAGGTGCTATCAGCAAGCAACCAAAAAGACCCTGAACTGTTCTTCAAATCCTCCTGAAGATTCTCTTTTTCACCTAGACCTACAGAAAATATCCAGCAGTCAGACAGCTGATTGAGGTCACTTCTTATCATATTTGTGACTGCATTTTCACTCTTCTTGTATTTGGAGTAGGCACTGAGGCAGATTTTTCTTCTTCTGCATCCTGGGCATCACACCAAGCAGAGAGATGTTTCCATATTTATTTTTTTGATATAAAAAATCAATTGCAGGAATTAGATTACACAGAGATATCAACACCTGCTGCGCCTCCCCTGGCTCATTTCACATTTTATGCATGTCCATCTAGGCAGGAAATATTTGCAAAGCAAACTTGAAAGCTTCATGGTCACCATAAGCACTGCCACAGAACGTGTGTTGACCAAATGCACAATGAAATAAGTAAATTTACAAAATTCAAGGCCATTACTGGCTTCTGAGAAGTCTGCCAGAACCTATTAGTCCATGTTTGGATCAAATCATTTTGAGTTGCAAAGAAATTTGAAAAAATCAAAAGCTGTTCAATGCAGTTTGCAGATATGAAGTTAAGTCCTTTGAATAAATTACCCAAGAAATACTTTGCTTGGCCTTTTACCACAATTGTTACAGCAGAAACAGGAAAATTTGCAGGTAGATTTAATCAATTTCTCTAAGATATAGTCATTCTAGTTCAAGATTATGTAAATTCAAAATTATTTTTCTTTCCAAAACCAAATTAGTGCTTGGATTTTGATAGCTTCTATTGTCTTTGCTTCTCAGTATGCCATTGATTTCACCTTATTTCCTTGATATGAATATTTTCAGTACACTCAGGCAACTCAATCAATATGTGGATTTTGGTCTTGGTTTTTTGAGCCTGACAACAGCAAGAAGGTCAAGTCAGGGCATCAGGGCATTAGAGAAGAGCAATAATTATTGTCTGTAATGGTTAGAGTTCATTTTTATACAGTGGATCTGTTTTCACACAGCTTAATGATTTCTCAGTTTCATTATCTATTTCATCTTGTGTTTGTTGTTACAGTGGTGATGTTGCTTTTGCCTGATGAAATTTTAATATATTTTTTTCTTTCAAGCTGTTGCTAATTTCCAGACTTATGCACCTCTTTAGTCCAAACCTTAATGAGTCAATATATTCACAGTCCTATAAATTTGTCTGTCTGCTCTCAGAAATGTTTCTGTCTGCAGAGCTGGCATTGACTGAAGGTGGCTTTGAGCCTCATGCACAAAAAAGCAATTTTGTGAATTCTGACCCCATGAGCTTTCAGACCTCATGGAAATACCTTGTTCATCCTCTTTCTTGGACACAGTTACTGTGAGTGGTTCAGCTTCACCCCTTGGTTTGTCCTGATAAACACAAATGGTGACTCTGAGGCTTTGGCTGCACTGCTGATGTAATTCTGGGCTTTATCTGTCTGCCCTAAGTTATCTTTAGAGAAGATAGTACTTTTCATAATACAGAAATATGCCTTTATTTTGTTATCTCACTCCACTGGAATTTTTTCTAGGGCAGAATGGAAAAAAAAAAAAAAAAAAAAAAAAAAAAAAGAAAAAAGGAAAAAGAAAATAAAAGAAAAAGAAAGCTCATGGAAATGATTTTAACTTGGGCATGGACCTGAGCACCCACCTCTAGTCCTGACCCTCCTGAGCCAGCTCAGCCCTTGCCAACTGTGTGGAGCTGAGCTGAATGAGAGAGATGAACCTTCTCCACCTCTGATCTCTCTCACAGATGGACTTCAGACCTTAAAAAACTCACTTCATCACTGTTGTAAATAGCACAGCTATATTTCATCCTAAGACTTTCTCCTGAAATCCCTGTGCTTAGACAGACTCCACTGTGAATATTTCAGCCAGGTATCACTTATTTATCAATCTCCATGCAGAAACTTTCATCAAAAGTAATTGTGATGTGAGAAGAAGAGAGTAATTCCAAGCAAGGCTGAAAAAACTGATGTTCTCTGATTGTTTTGTGTCAAATCAGCTTGTTATTCAAAGGTGGCAGGTCGAGGGGTATGTAATAAACTGTTTCAACACAGGAAAATGCTGTGAAATGACAGAATATAGTTAAATCTTCAAAACAGGTATTCCCTATTAAACCAGAAGATTTTTTTTCCAATTAAATGATTTTTTTTTCTGTGACAGCAGACTGCAGACAGAAAACAATAGCAAAAATGGTGTTCATAATTAATTTCAAACATTTCTCTCCATATAAAGAAACCTTGATGGAATTGACACTCTCCTTAATTCTCAGATGTTTTTGAAATAAATGAAGCTGTTTCACATGAAAAATCATAGAATCACAGAATGGTTTAGGTTGGAAGGGACCTTAAACATCATCTAAGTTCCACTCTTTTGCCATGGGCAAGGACAACTTCCACTAGAAATAAAGGTTAAAGACTTGCTTAGACACCTTTGGCTGTGATGACCAGATCTCCTTGAGCTATGAAAGCTCCACACAAAGATCTCCTGAAATTTCCATGCTTTGGACAGCACTGGGTGCTGCTGCAGTCAAAGTTAGCCTTGGTGTGGGATTTGAAGTTGAAACAACCAAGCTGAGACCACTCCAGATCCCCCTCTGGGACACTCCTCTCTTTGCCCCAGCTGAGTTAGTCCAAAATAATCCTGACTGCCAGAGCTGTGAGATCCACATGCAAAGTGCCCTTTGCAGGATGACTCTGGAGCAGAATAGGCCAATATTTTTCTCTCTGCTCTTGGGGAAATTTTTAAATGGCTGCTGGAGCAATTTCTGAAACCCAATATTCCATAAATACTTTTAGTGATAGGGACTCATGAATAACCATTCAGTTTAACAGGAGAAGGTTGTAAATAGGTTCAGGTCAAATAAAAAAGAAGTATTTAATTTCAATTTAATGAATAAAACCTAACCAAAATGTTTATCCTGACAGTGGAGATGTTTTTTTATATTGAAAAAATGAATAATCAAATGAACAATTATGACTTGCAATTTTCAGGATTTCAGTTTTTAAACCAGTATTACTTGTGTTTTAAGTCCCACACTGAGGCAGAAAAAAACATAAAAACTGCTCAGTACTGCAGAAATCTCATTTTTTTAATCCCTTCTTGTTATAAATCTTACTACCCACAGATAGTTTCTTAGTATATAAACATTTTTCTCACTTTTGGACCGCTTGCCTGTCTTCAGTGGGTTATTTACTTACAGTCAAGTTAAATAACTCTCAGTCTGTGAAAAAAAGAAGCTAGAAAATAATGAGTAAAATCTTATTTTTTTTTTCCACGTGTGGTTGCCAACAGCTTTGTCAAAAGATAACATTTTTTGTTGTGAGGTGCCTGAATGACGCATGAGGTGGCCATTAGTGGTAATTATGACCTGGCATCTGTTTAGTGAGCTGTTATTTTTCTAATCCTCCACGGAAGCTCCTTCAGTCAAGGTCAAATTCCTTCCATGTTTTCATCTTCAAGGAGCATGGACAACGTGCCTCCTCTCCCCCCTGACAATTGATTTTGTCACTTTTCTGAGCAACCTCCTGCAATGTGGGCGTGTGGTGGAAGGAAACAACCACAAAGAAAAGAACTTTAACATTCAGAGGAGAACAACATGTCAAAATTCCTTAAACCATGATAAATGTACCAAAATCATCCAGCTCTTTGCAAACAGTGGTGAGTGATGGTGATTTATGGCTGTGGAGATTTTTCTTGAGCTGGTAGTTTTTGCAGAAGAAAGAAAGGTCACTGAGTAGGGGTGTGTGTAGTTTCTCTTGTTCTCTGCACTCTGCTGTTCCCTTTGAAGGAAACTGTGCCAGATTAGAGTCCTGCTCTGGGGGAACACCATTAATAATCATCTTTATTGTCCTACCTAAAGAAAAGGGACACACACACACACACACACAAATCTTAACAACTCCATATTTGTGAACCCTTTGACACTACCACATAAATAAAACCAGTAATTCATAGGTGAGAAAAGCAAATCCCAACAGGAGAAAGAATAGCTGATCTTTCAACTGAGCAAGAAAAAATGAGTCAAAGAAGCTGAATAGAAAAAAAAATGCAGTGATTTGCACTGCATCAAAGAAACTGGGCAATCTTTTATGGGTAATAATCAGCAATGCAAGTCCTTCAAAAAAGGAAAAAAAAAGACCATGGAATTTTACATGAGTAGGAAAATGGGAAAACATATTATCCAGCAATTACTGTCTCTTTTCCATAGGAAACAGCACAACAATCTTTGCTTTTCCACTGCTCACCTTAGAGAATTCTTATCTGCACCAAGCAGTGGGAAGAAAAAAAAAAAAACCCTGTTAAGGTCTGGGACTGAGTTCCACAAAGGATTCCACAGAAAATCCTACCATCCTCAGATGGTGCAGAAATTAAATACAAAGACCATCAAAGCACCATAGGTCTGTCCAGCCCCTTGTTTTGCCTTTGACAGGTCAGTAACAAGAAAAGTTAAATGACCAGAAAAATGCGATTTTCCTGAGAAAACTCATTTTCCAGTAATTTCCAAATTCCTAAGCAAGAGGTAACCTCATATGGAGGCTTCAGTGAGAATTTGGTGCAATTTCCTTTGTTGCCATCCTAGTGACAAATGGAAAGATAGTCCTGGCTCAAAGAGAGGGAGAGGGAGAGCAGGGCCAAGGAGAAATTTAGCAGATGTCTTTATGGAGGCTGGGAGGGGTGGCTGGTGCAGATCTATAAACCTCTGACTAACCTGAGTACACCAATCTTGTTAACTTCAAAGGTAAGTGACTGGCCAGAGATCTGAGGTTATTTGGAGAAAGAATCACTGTGTGAGTTTGAGTCACACAAACAAACAAATAACTACCAAGAAATAATAAATACTTTTTAGATTCAGAATTAAATCAACTAAAAAAACGTAGTGCATTATTTGTTGGCCCAAGCTTTGTTACTGCCTTTTAGCTCACATACAAACCTAATTAAGATATTGCAGAGAATGAACCCAAAATTTACTTAAGGAGTTTGGGAATAAATTAAATTTCTTTGCCTGAGGATGTGTGTCTTGTGGTAGATTGGCTTTGGCTTTAAGCAGGGTTTAAACTATGACTGAAGATTTTCTTGTGCTCAGGGCACCTGTAAAAGGCTCTGTCCCAGGTGGATTTTCCCATCTATGCCAAGATTTATGCTTGTTTATTTTCCTGCAGTGGCAGTGCATGTAAGATCTGTCTTCTGCCTTCATGAAATGTAATTATCTATGAGGCTTTAGGCTTTTCTATCATTTTGTTTAATGAGGTCAGAAGTTATTGGCAGTGCACATACAGAAATAAACAGTGGGAGTGAGACCACCTAGGCTTCATTTCCATGGGAAAACAGCATAATAATTGAACAATTATCCAGAAAACACACAGAGGGATCCTCTACTCTGAGAAAAGCCAGAAGGTTGGTTTGAAGAAGTTGGTTTAAAAAGATGTTTTCAAAGAGAAAGAGAGAACTTGAGGGCAGAGTTAAAGGCAAAGTATTTCCTTTGCAAAAGAAGTTTTCAAGGAAGAGAAAAGAAAGAAAAAAAGAAAGAAAGAGTTAAAGGAAAAGGAATTTCCTAGGAAGGAAGTCAAGGAAGGAAGGAAGGAAGGAAGGAAGGAAGAAAGAAAGAAAGAGAAAGAAAGAAAGAAAGAAAGAAAGAAAGAAAGAAAGAAAGAAAGAAAGAAAGAAAGAAAGAAAGAAAGAAAGAAAGAAAGAAAAGGAAGAAAGGAAGAAAGAAAGAAAGAAAGAAAGAAAGAAAGAAAGAAAGAAAGAAAGAAAGAAAGAAAGAAAGAAAGAAAGAAAGAAAGAAAGAAAGAAAGAAAGAAAGAAAGAAAGAAAGAAAAGAAAGAAAGAAAGACCCATGAAAACCTTCAGTTCCAATATACTGGAGAATCTGTTATAAAGCAGCAGCTTTCCCCTATCTTTTCTCTGCTAGAAGCAATTCTCATCCAATTAGATTTTCAGAAGCATAAACAAAGCCATGAACATCTCTCCAAACTCATCCAAATCTTTTACAATTTTGTTCATGAGAATTCTGGCCACACAAATATAAGTAAACTTATAAATTAGGACCTGAACTCCCGAATCTCGCGAGGAGAGGGCAGTACTTGACATGCATCAAGAAATCATAGAATTTTTGGGTTGGAAGTGACCTTAAAGATCCTCTAGTTCCCAGCCCCTGCCATGGGCAGGGACACTTTCCACTGTCCCAGGCTGTTCCAAGTTCCATCCAGCCTGGCCTTGGACACTTCCAGGGATGGGGCAGCCACAGCTTCTCTGGGAACCCTGTGCCAGGGCCTCACCACCCTCCCAGGGAACAATTTCTTCCCAATATCCAATCTAAACCTACTCTCATTTTAAAGCTCTTCCCCCATATTATCCAGACACGATTGTGACTATGAAAATAATTTCCTCACGTCCACAAATCCATGCCCTTAATGAGCCCTGTGTAAGGATAGGATCAATGGAAGCACTGTCCATGCTCAGAACTGTTTTTGACAGAAACAAATGAGATAAAGTCAGTATTATTTCAAGACTCTGATTCTCAGAGCAGTCTGCAGATGATATGAACACAGAGGAATCAGTCAGTCTGCATTTAAATAGTAATTATAGATATTAGTGTCTGCTTAGCTGCATTAGGAGAATAAATGTAATGGCTTTGCCTGCCAGGAGGATGCTCCACATGATGGATCACTTTGCTGATGTGACTAAATACCTTTCTGATATTGAATGACAAAGAGAAGGAGACAAAACATAAGAAAACTCCTCAGGCTGCTGGGAGAGAGTTCAGGGGTGTGGCAACACAGCAGAATTTGTACCTCCAGAACTGACACAAAGAGCACTTGTGAAACAGCCAAGTCTTGTCAGCAAGAGCTGACAGGCAAAAAAGGAGCAGTTTCTTGATCTTGCAGGTGTCTGCAGGTCCTTGTGTCCTTCTGGAACAGACAGATGCAGAAGTGGGATAAATTTGATTACATTGGTTTCTGCAATATAGTGAATTTCCAGATGTATTTCATCTCACTCTGAAATAGATGGGTAAATTTTTTCACTCTAAGGTCCTCAACCTTATTAACTTGATCTTAATTACTTCCAAGGAATCCTGGGGTGACTTACTGAGAAGTTTAACCTGAAGTCATCTAAAGCTGGGTAAGTTGACTCCTGCCATAGACTGCAAATACATTTAGTGTTTGAACACAGGTTTGTTGTCCTTTGTCACCTCCCTGACCTGACTGACAGCACAAAATTGATTTGCAGGAGAACCAGAGTGGGAATTTCTAGGGCACTGCTGCTCAGTATTTTATTTTGTTTTCTGGGGGTTTATTAATCAGATGATGCTGTTTCTGGTGCTGTTGATGTCACTGCTTAAAAACAGTGTCTTGCTGGTTTCTTTACATCTTTATGCCTCAGACTTTTCTCTCCACCACCTTTCCAGTATTTGGACTGCAAACCTGTCAAGCTAAGGATATTTTGTAGAGCAGAATCTTCACTTATCATCTGATGCTTTAATAACAAGCTTATTTTATATCTCTTTATGGTTTCCTTCTGATGAGTTGCCTTGAAGATGATTTTTCTTGTGACTAATTGTGTTGCCCTTAGAGCAAATTGAGCTCTGGGTGATGGAATTAAGGAAGCCTTTATTTGATTATTTATTCAGAGAACAGGGGGGAGCTCCTGTTTTTGCATTCTCAGATATTTTACATGAAGCTACAACTTCTGAAGCTTTAGGAGCCTTTATAACATCTCTTTCTTGTGTAGGTTCTACGTGTCTGAGAGGTGATGAGCTCACATCACAGATCCCAGTTTCTGTTAAACTTCTGACAACTTGATAACTTTGAGACCTCTCCCTCTGTATCAGATTGGACGGATTCTGTCCAAAAAGGGGAAAGATCAGCAGAGACACACACAGAGCATGGAACATAAACTTTGCTTCTGAAAGAAACTATGCAGAAACTGTCAGTTCTTTTCAGAGACATTCTTGGCCAGTGCCAAGTCATTTTTTCTTTTGTGCTTTTTCTGGTTTAAAGCAGCAAATCCTTATGAAATTACACTGAAGAGACCTGGAAAACTCTGCTACCCTGGGCAAGAGAAAAAGCTATAGTTTATAATCCTCTCAGGATCATAACTCCAGTCTTTTAAATGCACAGAAGAAGGTGCCTTGCCTCTCAGGTGGAGAATACATTAACTGTTATCATCCCTCTGGCTTTAGAACAGGCAGACTTCAATTAAAACCAGTGTAGGATATGGAAATTAGCATTTCCTTTTAGCTTGTTTTAGCTGCTATCAGGCAGAGCTCTCAGATGCTGGGGGAATATTTGCCAAGATGTCTCTTGGGGACCAATTTGCAAACCAGTGGGGATGCTGGTGGCATACACCTGTATGCTTTCATTATCCAGCCCCTACAGCACAGATCTGCTTGGCAGAATGTAATTTGAGTGCCACAGGTTTGCTATGAATCAACAGGATAAAATGGATTGTTATGCACTAATTCTTCACATCCCAGTTATCTGACCCTAGTGCTCTGAAAAAATAGAGAAAACTGAAGACTGAGACAGAGACACACAAGGAGATGTAGGGGGAAAAAAATGAATTTGCACAAAAGTGTGGTTTTATGTAAGGCCAGAGTATGAAATTAGGTGGCTGTAGTGGTGGGGTTTGGAAGGTGGGAGCTCTGCTACCAGTAAGAGGATGATGATAATGTATCTCTAATCCCCATCATGATTCAGTCAGCTGCCCATCTTCTGAGATCCTGATTTCAGGATTGAATTTATATTTTATCCTGTAGAAGATCTAGGGAAAAGACTGGCTAAAAATTACATGGAAGTCAAATCTTAAATTCTCCAATTCTCTGTGAGTAGTAAGGAAGATTTGCTTCCCCACCTGCCCTAGTATTCCTGAATTTTTGTAGTACCTGGGAAGACCCATATATAACTGAAGTTTTACTGAGATAGCTGAACAGTGGAGATGTCACACAAGATTAGTTTTGATATTGTCCCTTTTTATTCAAGTTCCCTATTTTGTCTCACTGAACACCTTTTAAAAATGTTGTTGGATTTCAACCAACTTTGAGTCAGGTATAGAGATTTCAGGGGTAATTAAATTCCTACACGATTCCTAAGAGCCCATTAGAGATGCCCAGACTGATGTTTTCCCTGGAAGTCTGGCAGAACTCAGTGATGCATTGTGTCCAGCCAGGACAAATGATGAGCACATATGTAAGAAGACAGAATTCCTTATTTTCCCTTCTCTCCTCATGGGTTGCTCATGCTGCCCCACAGGGGCCTCATCCTGCACATGCTGGGGAGCAGTCAGGAAGGTGCAATTATTGTGGGTAATTAAGGATGTTTTTTTCTCTATAAAAATACCTACATTAAATCCATCTGACCTTCTTTTCACCACCACAATTACTGTTCATAGAATTGTTTTTATGGATGTGCTTCAGTTTGGGACCCAACTATTCTGGGCAATATTCAACACACAAAACACAGATAGACTCCAACATCCTGGCCTCAGTGGCTCTGCTCATATCCTTCAAAGGCACCCTCTTAACATATATCTCCCTCCTAAAATTTTGTTTCTTACTCTCTTTTCAAAGACAGTTGTTGAATGACCATGGTTTACTTAGAAAGATTAAAGAAAATTTTATATATGCACCTGAAACTCTATCTTCTGACATATCTGCTTATCACCACTCAGAGACCAGGCATCCACAAAGGTAATTTTGGAGTGACTGATAAATATTTTAGCTTTGTAAAGAATAGCTGATCCTTGTTGCTTGCTTTATATTTCATTGATCATAAAATGTCTGTGGCCAGCACTCATTAAAAATATTCAGAAGTCTGCATTCATAGACACCAAGCCTATTATTCATATTTTAAGTGTCTGAATTATCTCTTCATGAAGTGCAGATACAGAGTCTAAGGTTTTTTTGTTCCCATTCAAACACTGGAACCACTGTGGTTCTTGGAGATTCTAATTCCTTTTATGTTCTCAGATGAATAATCCACTCTAAATCAATGTGTTTGCTCTAACCCAGAAACCAGTGAGAGAAAGCCTCTTTCTATGAGACAACCTCAGCTGTGCAGTGTGGCAGCCAAATGCCATTAGATATGCTCTGTGTACCCTCTCCCATTAAACAGAAGCCAATGGAATGGGGATTATCTCCTCAGCTAATGGTTAAAACCTACTGTTGGGTGAAGATACCAGTGACTCTAGAGCTCTTGGACACTTTTTTCCCAGCCTTTCCAAAGGAAATGTAGTGATACCTCAGGCTGTGAAAGTGGAGGATATGGATGTGCAGACAGGACAGCAATTAACAGCCTAAATCCAGGGTTCTGTTGTAACTTGAGGCCCTTTGGAGGATCCACCCTAATTTTAAACTCTCTGTATTGCATAAACTCAGCTATTTAAGTTGGGCCTGACAGATATGTCACAGGACATGAGGGATGTGGTTTTCTGGAATGGCAGGTGGAAAGAGGAATTAATCCTTTACAGCATCTACAATGACACTACACTTGTGTGCAAGACCACTGAATTCCATCCATTGGATCTGGGCAGGTCACTCTGGATGTGGATTCAATGCCAAACTCCTCCAACATCTGGCAGATGTTTAAGGTCAGCTTTGCTGAAGATTTTTACCAGTCTGTGTGTTGAAGACCTCAGCAGCTGAAATGCCTTCTGTGGGCAGGGATGCCAGGAAAATCTCACCTGACCTGGCATAAATTTTAACTTCCCAAGATTTTTAAGATAATCTTTCTTACCTTCAAAATTTACAAAGATTTCCTGTACAGACTGATCCCTAATGTCTGATATAATAGCAATATTATGGACAGGCCTGATCTTATACAACACACACCATTCCAAAATATTGGCAGAAGACAAGAGAAATTAAAGAGCCTTGATAAAAGCCCATGTTGTGCTTTGAAAAGCAGTCTGTGAGACTGAAGAATTTGCCTACAAAAATGGGGTAGAATGTGAGTGAAATCTTAATATGTCAGGAATTCAGATACCAGGGTGATAAGTGCAGTGTAAAAATGGAGCCAGAGCACAACAAAATGCAGCTTTGCATGAATCACTGAAGCCTCCTACTAGACTTGCAAGCAAAACATTAAACTGCATTGCAAAACTCAAACTGCATTTCAAAACTTATATTAAACTGCATTTCAAAACTATAGTTTGCAGTAAAAACTACCAGATGAATTTGACTGTTAGTTGTTGTAGATGCACTATGATGTACCAATTTCCCTCAGTTTCTGAAAATAAAGAAAACTTAACCTTTGACTCTTCTGGCATTTTTATTTTGTATCTTGCCAGATGTGTTACTTATATATTAATTTTAATTAATTAATTACCCCCCACCATCAACAACAAGACTGTGACCTTCTCAGATGAGAATTATATATTTTTAAATATTTTTTCTGCTGTTAAAGGAATTTTCTTGTTCTTCCATGAAGGTTGTAGTTATAGCTTAGTCTTTTCATACTAGTGCTGGCACTTTTAATGTGTGTCCCCTGAATTTATGTGGATCTAAATGAACAACTGCACTGAAGCATCTCATAAGCTTCTATATTTTCATTTTAGATTTACTACTGGTAATTACATGCCGTGCATATAACAGAAGATCTAAAATCAATTGTGCGCTTTACATTTTACTGGGTACTTATTAATTTCAATATCTATCTCAATTTAATCGACATTTCCTGCATAAATAAATGAACATTTTTTTTCAGGATGCAGCAATAATCCATTAGTGACATTTATGAATATTTTTTAAATGACTGGTGATGCCTTGAAGTAAAAAAAAATTGGAAATATGGAATGATTGATGAGGCACTCATTGCCTTTGAGAACTGACCTGTCCCCTAAATTTCCTACTTCCACTATTTTTGCATTATAAGTCCCAGAACAACATGTTTTTGAAATGCACAAAGGATGTTATTTTATCAGGATGGGGAGTTCCCCCCTTTACTTCCCTTTTGCTGTGTCTGAAGAGTTTTGCTTGATGCTGGAATTGCTGAATTGCAGGAGGAGGAGGATGTGTTTCCCCACATTCCCAGGGGTTTTCTGTGGCAGTGTAAGGGACATCTGGGGACCACCCAAAAACCCCACCCTGTGCTTGAGAGCATTGTCCAGACACTTCTTGAGCTCTGCCAGGCTTTGTGCTGTGACTACTTCCCTGGGAAATTGTTCCAGTGCCCAAACACCCTCTGGGTGAAGAACCTTTTTGTAATATCCAACCTAAACCTCCTGGACACAACTTCAGGGCTTTCCCTTAAATTGTGTCACTGGTCACTGCAGACAAGAGATCAGTGCCTGCCCCTCCTCATCCCCTTGTGAGGATGTTGAAGACCACAGTGAGGTCTCCCCTCAGTCTCCTCTTCTTCAGGCTGAACAGAACAAGTGATTTCAGCTGCTCCTTGCATGGCTTCCCTCTAATCCCAACTCTGAGGCTGCCCAAAGTTTAACACAGTGCCAATATCAGCTGCCAGCAGTAGATGGGACTGACATTCCTCATTTCATTGTTGAGGTGTGTGCCTGTTTGCTGTCTCAAGGGGATGGATGGATCCATTTGAGCATAGGCTTGGATTAATGTTGAAGTGACACTGAGGACATAAATGTGATTCTTTTAGTCCTAATTAAAAGAGAAGCATTCCAGTGCAGTTGGAATTGTAAATCATTAATAACAATGCACTCCAAGCACCCCTGAGGGAAGTTTGTATTTCTTTCTGGGCACATTTGTTTTCATAGATTCATAGAACCATAGAATGATTTGGGTTGGAAAGGATCTTCAACATCATCCTGTTCCACCCCCTCCATTGGAAGGTACACCTGCCACTAGACCAGGTGCTCAGATCCCCATCCAACCTGGACTTAAAGACTTCCAGGGATGTGGAGTCCACAGCCTCTCCTGGCAACCTCTTCCAGTGCCTCACCATGCTTATAGCAAAGATTTTTCCCTAATATCTAATCTAAATCTCTTTGTCCTATCACTATCTGCCCATGTGAAAAATTGCTCATATTTTTTCCTAGGAACTCTTCAGCTATGGCCAAGGGATGCAATTACTCTTCTTGCCTAGGTCTTTCCTCAGATCCCTCCTGTTTTTCACAGGCCACCACAGCACTGGAACAGAAGCAATCTCCAGCCATGTGGCACCTCAGAGAGCTGTATCTCATGGCAAACCAGAGTGGGCTTGTCACACTGGATGACCAATTGTCCCTTCTCCTCAAGTGGGCAGATGTAGGACCAGTGGGTTTGGCTCATCTGCTTTAGCATGAATACAGTGTGAAAATGAAGTCTTATCACACTCCCTTTCTAATCACTCGTGAGGGAAAGACTCTCCAAGGTCCTGTTTACCTGGTCCATTTTAGACATCTGCTTCTGATAAAAAGTGATGCTGTTGACACCTGAAGGATGAGATGCTACCCTGAGGGACCTGGACAAGCTCAAGAAATAGCCCCATGGGAATCTCATGAGGTTTAACAAGGCCAAATGCTGGGTTGGGGCAACCCCTGGTGTCAGTCCAAGCTGGGGGATGAACAGATCAAGAGCAGCTCTGCCAAGGAGGAATTGGGGGTGCTGTTGGATGAGAGGCTGGACATGACTAAACAATTGTAAACTTGCAGTGCAGAAAGCCAAACTTGTCCTGGGCTGCATCCAAAGCAGTTTGAGCAGCAGGTGAGGGGGGAATCCTGCCCCTCTGCTCTGCTCTGGTGAGACCCCCATTCTAGAACTGCACCCACCACTGGAGCCCCAGCACAGGAAGGGCATGGAGCTGTTGGAGAAAGTCCAGAGGAGGCACCAAGTTGATCAAAGGGATGGATTCCATGAAAAACCATTTCACACTGTGCTCCTTGCTGGGAGATGGCTCCCAGTTCCTTGTCTGCAAAGAGATTCAGTGCAGGTAAGTCAGGTGTAGACATTTATATTTAGCAAATATATCCTGGTCTAACTGATGTAAGCAAGGGCATCCCTAAATCTGTAATAGAGTAAGAAACTGAAATAATTTTTTCCACTCTCTAGATCTGGAAAGTTACAAAAATAACAAATTTTTGTTTTATTCCCATGCCAGTAATTAAGAGATGCATCAAATATGTGAATAATACCTGCATTTCTAATTAAGCTGTCACAGGTGGCCTTAACTCTACCCTCTCTACTCTCACACAAGGTCAGTGAGATGATCTTTAACTACTCTTTTCCAAAATTATAGCTGTTCTGACTTTTACCTGTTGTTCCCAGGAGCAAGGGATAGAACCTGTGAATTTTGTGGAGGGAGGAAATTCAAGTACTCAGATTTTGTAGTGGTTATTCTCAGCCAGTTATAATTTAGGACTCTTATTTCTTGTAGTTTTGTATTTTCATTTCTCATATGTTTGAACTCAGTTTCTTTAATGGCTGCAGAACACTTGCCACATGCATTCTGAGGTCTGGACTCCCTAAAGAAAATTCAGAAATGGCTGGCAATCCGAGCAAGTTCAGCTGAGGATTTAAGTTACATCTCAATTAGTCATTCATTAACAAGCTGTCCTTCTGTCCCACTTAGCAGAATTAACAGAAGTCATTAGTTTCTTTCAGCTGTGCCCATATTTCCCAACATATGTGGATGACACACAGTTGGTTTGAGAGGGAACTCAGAAAAATGGAAGTCAAGAGAAGGACAAAATGCTGCAAAAATGAGGCAGCATCACACACACACCAGACAGGTCACATTTCCACTGATAGCAGAGAAGAGACTGAGAGAAATGGGAAACTTGTGGGTGTCAACCCTTGTCTGCAGATTCCCCCTTCCCCTGTCCTGTACTACCCCTCTTCCCAGCCACAGTTTGGGAAATCTTCCCTCAGGAGGCTGAGAGGGGAGAGCAGCAGCACTTCAAACACAGCAGGGGTAGAACCAACGCCTGTCTCTGCTGCTGGCACTGATCTGTGGGGCAGAGGGGTGGCAGGACAGGTGTGAGCCTCAAGGCCAGGTACAGGTAGAGGGTTACTGCCACATCTGCTTCCTGGAATGAGGGAAAACCACAGGGAATGCTGCACCCTGAAAGTCATCACTGCCTGGAATGCCCATGTGATAATCTCAGACACTGCAGCAATTTGTGTGTGTGAAGTTCAGGATCCCAATTGGAGCTCAGTGTGGGCAATGAAGGGCAGATGATTGAAGCATTATGGTCCCCTAGACAAAGCCTCAAATGTTTTTTGGAGAGGGGGATTAAGCTCTCAAATCTGTATGATGATTTAGACAACTTCTCCTTAAAATTGCTCCAACATCACCTTGTCTCTCTGTCTATTGAGCTCCCAGGCCTTAATCTCAGCTGAAATAACTCAGTATTGTGGTCAAAAAATCCATAATCAAGAATGTTTCACTCCAAACCAAAATGTCAAAGCCTGGCCATTCATAGGTAGTCTCCAGGCAGTACCAGTGAGTTTCTTGGAGTATGACAAATACCTTTGTGACTTCAGGAGCTGAGATCTCATTTATTTTAATTTACTGCCCAGCTCCTCAAGATCAGACACTGTTTGATTCTCCTCACTTTGTCAGGCAGCTTCTCTACTTGGCATTGTCCAGTGGGACTTACACAGGTTATCCAAAGGCATCTCTGAGGCTTTAATTTTAATAATGATTTACACTGAGAGACAGAGGATTGTCTGTGACCCACTTTGGAGAGAGCTGGAGACACCCTTCATTGTGGAAGGAAGGGCAAAGAGAATTGGAGACAGATAGAGAATGGTTTCAAATTGAAACAGAGTAGAGTTGGATTAGATATTAGGAATAAATTTTTCCATGTGAGGCTGGTGAGGCCCTGGCACAGGTTGCCCAGAGGAGCTGTGGCTGCCCCATCCCTGGAAGTGTTCAAGGCTGCAGAGGACTTGGAGCAACCTGGGATAGTGGCAGGTGTCCCTGCCCATGGCAGGGGGCTGGAATGAGATGATCTTGAAGGTCTGTTCCAACCCAAACCATTCTGTGATTCTGGGATTCTGTGATAGAGATCTAAACACAAATATGTTTATCTTTATATAAACATATGGGTTATATATATATATTTATTATATATACATGTTATATGTATATATGTTTTATATCTATCTATCTAATCTATCTATGCAGGCCTGCATATTGCTTAGCTGCAGGTCTGAAAAGTGAATGTCACTGGTTTAAAGCTGTCACTGTTGCAGCTTGGAGCTGTCACTGGTTGGGAAATTGTTTTCAACCCAGAGAGAGCAGAGGGACTTCTTATTGGAAAAACAGAGTACCAAAATGAGACCTGTCCTGTGTATAATGAGTCTCTGTAAAGCATGTTGCAATTTCTGTCCTCCTACTAGGTCTGAAAGCCAACAGTATTGCCAGGCACTGGGCTTGGTGATCCTTGTGTGTCCCTTCCAACTCTGAATATTGTATTCTCTGATTAAAGGATCTTCTCTTTTGGAGGGATGACAAATGGAACATCACAAAACCTAGAGCAGAGATACACAGCCAAGGGTCAGAGAGCAGAACACAAGATCTTCGTTGCTCTCTGGATGCACAACACAGAGAAAACCAACCAAGTCAGTGAGGGAGGGACTTTGTTGAACTGGAAGTTCTCTCCATTTCAGTCTTCTGGAGATGTGCAAGAGCATGTCACAATTGCCAATGGACACAAAAATTACAGAAAGAATGTAGAATCACAGTGGAAATTGCCTTGGTACCATTTCTGTTGGTGGACACCACATGCTGGACCCTTTAGGACTTGTCATCCATTTTCAACATTTTATTCCTTTCTGGGGCACGACCCCAAACTTTTGCTGTCACCAGATCCAGGTTTGTTTGTGGTGCTGAGCATCTTTGATCTGTGTCTGCTGCCTGCTGTGAGCAGCTCAGTCTGAGAGAAACCAAGCTCAGCTGGGGTAGCAGGCAGCCAAATCTCCATCAAGGGAACGTGGTAGGTGGTGGTGGAAGATCTCAAGGGCAGGACAGTGCAGGGAAGTGGCTCTGAGCAGGTCAGCACTGCAGACCTTTGGGAATAATCTGACTCATAGGTTTGTGATTTTAAAGCATTTTTTAGCTGCTCTCACCACTCTTCCTTCCAAGAGATTCTTGGATCTGTCCACACAAGCTCTCAGTAAAGGTTGTGTGTGCTGCTACCCCTACTCAGCAGGGCAACAAGAAAGGCATTTTGTGGTGGAGAGATTTAAATGAAGTCACAAAATTCATTGAAACCAAGCCCTGAGATAGAAGTTGACATTTTTGCATCCCTTTAAAATGGTTCCTTATGGCTGACCCTGCACAATCAGTTCTCAGGCTTGTAAGATTATGTATTAAAGCTTTGTGTTGAAATGTTCCTTAAAAAAGAGAATTGGTACCAATAGCTAAATCATCTTTCACATCAAGACATGCAAGGCTGAAGACATGGAGGTAATACAAACATCAGGTGCCCAGAATTTTGCAAATATAGGTACTTCTTTAATAAACTGAAAAATATGTTCTCATTATGAACTTAGGGCTCTAATTTAAGAGTTGCAATATACAAAATATTTCTTTTTGGGCAAAACTGAAGAAATTCAGATTCAGTGGGCAAGAACAACATTTCCATTTGGAATGATTCCTGTTTCTGTGCATGTCTCCTACTGTTTTTGTGATCTGCAGAAAAATTAGGAGGAGTACTTACCTACTGGCACCCAGTGCCTCCATTCTTAAAATGAAAAAAGAAAGAACTCTCAGAACATTTAAAAGTCTATTGTGAAAAATTGATATTCACTTCTGTCTGTTTTTTCATTTGGCTAATTTAGAAGTTGGCTAAAATTTCTGAGGAAAAAGCAGTTGTATGTGAATCCTATTCTAAAAGAAAAAAAAAATTAAAAAAAGAAAAGATAGGGAATAGTGCACTTATTTCACTAGAAAAACATATATTTTTTTTTAAAGCAGTGCTTTTCTTTACTTATTATTTTATTTTGGTATCAGCTTTAAAATGAGAAATCTTTCCTCTTCTTTTGGGTGGTATGGAGAACTCAGCAAGACTGATCACAGTTCTCAGCTTTGTGCACCTTTTGACCTATCCCTTGACACTTCTGTGTGCCTTTTCCCCATTTATGTAATTAGGAAAAAACCCACCACCCATCTCTCATTGATGTATTTTATCTGTAAGCTCCTCTGGGCAGGAATTTTTCTTACTTCTGTTGTTCTGTAAGTAGGAAATGGATGGATTTGATTCCCTAAAAAGATATTTAAAACCAAAAAGTACCTTAGTCCATTATATAATTACTTGATGATAAAACTCAAATGTAAGTGAATGGAAGGAAAAGTCTGTGGTGGATGAACCAGGTTGTAGCTAGAATTTGTGGATATATTTACCAGTCTGTCCCAATATGGCAGCACCAACTTTCTCCCAGTCCAAGATGACAGGCATGAAATGAGCATTAACATGAAATAAGCATTTGAAGATGAAAAGCAGACAAAGCAAACCAGCCATAAATGTGGAATGAATATGGAGCAGCCTGGTTACACTCCAGACTGAAAGAAAATTTCATCTGCTTTTCAGTGAATTACAAAGTTAAGCCACTCCAGTAGCTGTCGGGAGTGACAAAGAGAGAGCATCTCATATTTGTGCAGGAATATTGCATTTTTATGACCAGAGCAATTTCTTTTTTTTTTTCCTATTGGAAAATGAATGTTTTTCCATAGAGCTGATGGGACCCAGCCATCCTCCAGAGATGCTGGGGACACACCAGAGGTTCTGAACTCGACCATTCCCTGCTGACACACTCTTGCCTCTTGCCACACAGTGACTTATGTAGAGTTTGCACTCATCAGTCCTGGTTCCTTCCACATCCATCTCTGCATGGGAGAGGGAGGGATCCCTCTGACAGGTTGATTCTGAATTGCTTCCACAGCCTGGGCTGACACCCAGTTTCTGAGCTGATTTATACAGTAGCTTGGTGGAAGCTGGTTTATAAGGCAGTATGGTCTAAAATGATTTTGCTTGCATCTTGAAGTGAGCATCCATCCATCAACACACTCAGAGTCACTCTGCTGGCCACTAAAAGGGTTCCTGGCAGGTGTCTTTGCTATGAGGCTTCTCTGTCCTGTTCACACATATTTTTTAAACAATTGAATTAGAATTTGTTAGAATGCCAAGTGTTCAGCTGAAAAAGCTCATCACAAAGGAACTTGGCTTTTGAATCCTTTTGGAATTGCATATCATCTGCTGGAGAAATCACTGGAATGATGTTTTTTGAAGTGTATTAGGATATCAAGGTGCCTCATCTTTGTACTAATTTCTCAGATGTGCTCACAGGAAGAGAGAGGAACAGAGTGAGAATGAGCAGGGACTTGGCTCTCAGAAGTATTAAAACTTCTGCAAAGCCCAATGAATGTTAAACATTTGAGTCTATATTACACCTGAATGCATTTTGACAGACTTTTACTTCTCTTTTTCTTCTTTCAAAGAAAAATAAAAATGAAATCAGTACATCTGAGCATGAGGATTGGAAGGTTGCTTCAAAATCAACCAATTTAGAGTGTGGTTGTTCTGCAAAGATTACTGCCTGATGGAGTTCTTGTTTGCACTGCTTTCAAGTAATTTGTGAGCATTTTCAAACCAAGTGTTTTCTAGGAAGGCATTGTCATGACAGAACATTGTCCTTGAACTGAATCACTTAGAGTTTAAAAAATAGTGAGGAAAGGAGATGGATTAAAAAAAAATATTTTCACTGTAAGAGCATCTTGTTGGAGCAAGTCTTGAGGAGACCATGAAGATTAGAGGGATGGAATACCTCTCCCATGAAGAAAGACTCAGAGAGTTGGGGTTGTTCAGCCTGGGAAAGAAGAGGCTCTGGGGAGACCTTAGAACCCCTTTCAGTGCCTAAAGGGGCTTAGAGAGCTGGAGAGGCACTTTGGACAAGGGCCTGGAAAAGGGGGAATGGCTTTAAACTGACTGAGGACAGGTTTGGAATCAATATTGGGAAGAAATTGTTCCCTGTGAGGGTGATGAGGCCCTGGCACAGGTTGCCCAGGGAGGCTGTGGATGCCCCATCCCTGGGAGTGTTCAGGGCTGGACAGGGCTCTGAGCAGCCTGGTTTAGTGGAAGGTGTCCCTGCCCTTGGCAGGGGATTGGAAATGGATGATCTGGAATGTCCCTTCCAACCCAAACCATTCTGTGACTCTATTATTTCTATGGGACATGTGCCCTGCAAATGCTCATCTCAGCTGGGATGGGATGCAATGGAATTTCTCTTTCTATCACCAAGATCTGTGCACGGCTCCAAGCACAAATATCACAAACTCCAGTCATCCTCATGGGTTTCTCAAGCCCACTAAAGACTGGCACGACTCTTCTGCTTCTTTGGGATAAAAATGCTACTCCAAACTTAGCACTGAGCATGCTGAAACTCCACATTTTAACTTACTCCTTCAGTTAAAAATGTGATAGTGAAAAGGTGAGAGGGAGCCTGGATAGTGTGAGATGAGTAGGAAAAAATGTGCAGTATCTCAGTTTACCAAGAATTGTGGATGGGAGGAAATACAGATTAAAGCAAATTTTTTTTCTGGTACTTGTGAGATGTTGAAGGCCCTTGTTGAGGCAGGAACTAATTTGCTGTGCCAGGCTCTAGTTAGGGCAGAATTAGATCCTCTGACTGTGTGGAGAAGAAAGTCACTTTTCATGCTCATGCATCAAGGGTTTCAGACTTGTGTGAGTAAGCACTGGAGCTTTACCTCTCTCAGAGAGCTCATTTTGCACACAGAGCTCCCTGGCTGGTGCACAGTACCTCCCTTCATTTTTACCTCTACAGGAAAAAAAAAAAAAAAAAAAAAATCAAGGCAATGGCAATATCGTTGTTCAGTTCTGTAGAGACTTTCACCAGACTGTAAGAAAACCCTTCCCAGACCTTTTCTAAGCACTGTGGCTGTTCAGAGGGTTGATGATTCTTCCTGAGAGATGCTGCTCAGTTTGTTTTGAAGAGGAGGGGCATTTTTTCCTTTGCATTTTGCATCACTAGGAAGGGCAAGTTGCCCATTCACACTTACAGAAGGTAGTTTATTCAGCTGTTATTGGCTGGGTAGGTAAGGCTAACCAGGATGTCTGGATGTCTTTCCCCAAATAATCTCAGATCCAGTAGAGGATGTGGCACAGTCATATTTTTCTCACTTCAGTGTTTCTGAATATAAGGTCACTAACCCCTTGAATTTATCTGTATTCTCCAAGGTGGAGAACACCAAGGAGCTGTTTTAACTTCCCACAGACTGAACACACAACTAGAAATAGAAAAGACAGAAAAAAAAAAAGGGAAAAACCATCTCCCCACCAACACAGCAAGACAGTCAGGAAAAGTCAGAAACTCAGATTCATATGGCCAAAGCTCAGAGTCAGGACCATGTGTGGGAACACACAAAATACTCAACTGCCTTGAGAAAACACTGCCAGAATTGCAGTGAAAATTGAATTTCTCCCTTTTTCTCCCTTGTGGGTGTCTGAAAGGGCCATTTCTGCAGCAGATGTCTTTTTAGGCTCCATAACTCATCCTGTCCCTGGTCCCTGTGTGGACACAGCTGGGAGGAAGCTGAGCTCAGTCCAGTTCCAGGGTAGAAAGGGCAGTTGTCACTTGGGATGATGCCTGCAATTATTCCTACCTCCGTAGCTCTGCTTGCTGATGGAGAACTTGCTTGAAAAATAATTTGTAATAATTCTTCTCCTGGCTGCTTGTGCTGTAATTATTAATCAATCTTCATTTTTATGTGATATATACTTGCTTCCTGGTTAATATTTCAAATTGATATTGTGTTGTTTTTGTAATTATTAATAACGATACTGTTATTTGAGCATGATGATTGTGATTAGAGGTAAATGCAATTTCCCAATGGAAAATTATTGAGCTAAAAATACCAGCTTCATCAATTTCTATAATTTACAGTGGCATCTTTGCAATTAATTCAGAAAGCAATACTTCAGATTAAAATACAGGATTTCTGTTCCAGCATTTTGTTGAGCACAAATCTCCCATTATATTCATAAAATCTAGAGGAATGGTTAAGTGCACTGTTTTAAGATGAATTCATTGGTCATACTTTGGCTCACTGTTGCTAACTGATGTGCCTAATCATATTTCTTCTTCAACAAAATAAGTTTCTAAAGGAAGTATCAGTACAGAGAGCAGAAAACTTTGGTCCACATAGCTCGGGCTCCACCTTCTTTCAATTTTTTTACCACACTCTGGACCATCTGTGCAGCTCTCTGCATCATGCAGTGACATCTCGTGTCTGGAGCATGTACTGCAAACAAACCTCTGACAAATGTCTGCCCAGGACACCAGGAAAAGGCCAGAAAAATCACGAATCACAGGATGGTTTGAGTTGGAAGGGATTCCTTCAACATCATCTTCTTCCCTGTCATGGGCAGTCACCTTCCACTATCCCAGGTTGCTCCAAGCCCCATCCAACCTGGAGCTGAACACTTCCAGGGATGCAACATCCAAAGATTCTCTGGGCAACCTGTGCCAGGCCCTCACCACTCTCACAGCAAAGAATTTATTTCTACTACCTAATTTAACCCACTCCCATTTTAATGCCATTGCTCCTCCTAGTTTGCATCAAACTTGCCATGATAAAGGAGAAAAGCTCAGAAGTCAGTGCTCTAAATTAATGTTACCTCCTATTATTTCAAAACTTTGTGGAAAACACCTCCTATGATATTTTCCACAAAGTGTATGGCAGACCCTGTTTCAGGCTCTATGATTTGCTCAGCTCAAAGTCTCAGAGACACACAAAATGTGCTTCAAGTTCTCACCCAAAGCTTGGATGTATTTATCCAAAGCCCACACTTGGATGTATTTAAAAGTAATTTTGAAGATCCCTTCTGTGTTGCTTGGAAAAACGTGGCCTAAAAGGCAGAAGAAATGCAATATCATAGAATAATGGAAACATAGAATCATTGAAATTGGAAAATACCTCCAAGACCATCAAGTCCAACCTTTCACTAAATAATGTCATGCCCACTAAACCATATTGTGAAGTGCCAGATCTACCCATTTTTTTGAACCCTTCCAGGGTTAGTGAGTCCACCACTTCCCTGGGCAGTCTGTTTAAACACTCTTTCAGTGATGAAAATGTTCCTAATATCCAACTTGAACCTCTCTTGAAATATATACACTTGTAAATATAATTTAAATATTTAGAAACTAGCAAAGACATCTGGCTGTTCTTTATGTTGTGGAGAAGTTCTGCTGCAGTATAAAACAAAGATGAGGACCCACTCTGGACCTCTTGCAGAAACAGCTCAGGAGCACAGTGTGCAGCTTTAGACCTTCTCAGAGGAGTTTGGAATTGAAATGGTGAGGCTTAATTAGTAGGCAAAGAGAAATCAACAGCATACCATGGTTCATAGAATAAACTATCTGCCACTGTGTTGGGTTGATGTGGCCAGAAATGTGTATTCTATCACCATCTGTTAAAACCGGGTGGGGCAGTGACCCTTATCTCCCTGGCACATATTATCTGCTAATGGGCCAGCTTTAAGACAAGATGAGGCAATCACCTTTATTTATTCCACAACCCATCCTCCCTCCAGGAAGATACCATCTGCTGCTGGGCCATTGAGTCCCACTGTGTGACTGATAAAATTACATCATCCCACTGGGAGATGCTCCAGCCAGGGGGAGGAACCAAGCCTCTCCTACCTGGATAAAAACTGAGATTTTGGACACAAAGGTACCTTCTTTCCACTGGATTCCAGAGGAAAGCCAGACCTTTCTACATCATCCCTGGACCTTCAGAGGAAAACTGCACCTTCTACAGGAGCACTGCTCCAGCTGAACCACATCTGTCACTGCAGGAGGATGCAGCCACCATTTAATGGGACTGCTGCCAACACCCTGACTGACTGACAGGGTGTCAGGTTGTATTCTGACTCTGTCAGTGTTTTGGGATTGTTCTGTGTAATACTGTATTTCTATTTTAATTTTCCTAGTAAAGAACTTTTATTCCTGATTCCCATATCTTTGCCTGAGAGCCCCTTAATTTCAAATTTATAATAATTTGGAGGGAGAAGGTTTACATTCTCCATTTCAAAGAGAAGCTTCTGTCTTTTATTGTCAGACACCTGTCCTTCAAACCAGGACGGCCACATATAGAATAGGCAGATTTATTTTATCATTTGTGTGTAGGGATTAAAGTTTAGTGGATGTTTACTGGCAATCACATGTAGAAAGTTCTTACATATTCCAGATTTTGTGGTGTCTTTCATAACTCTCAGGCTCCAAGTGGCTATCCTGGCCCATTCCAGAGATCTGATTCACTTGAAGATAATCCTTGTTCTCGTCTCCTTCTACTTCAATTTTTGTGTTTAATATTTTATAACAATTGACTGTGAGCAAGTTTAATATTTCCCCCTGCCACCAGCAGAATATATTAAGTTTTCCTTTAATGTGTCAATTAGCCCATTCTTTGCTTCATCAATATGCATTTGTCAGCAGGGGCGTTCACTAAGCCAGACCAAAACACAACAAGGACACCAAATGTCTGGAGAGCCTTTCAGCCTTGCAGCTGCTTGGGTTTGTTTTCAATTCCCCTGTAGGAAGCTTAGACAACATATTAGAGAAATTGGTTAATTAAAACATAATTCCCAGATCCATGGCAATAGATACTCAGCCTTGCTGTGCTACTTCTGCTCGTTGGGTTAATAAATCACTGAAATGATATAATTGTTTTCCTCAGCGTGTGCAGAGCTGAACTGATTTCTGTGGTAGATTTGTTGAGAATTATTGCAGCAGAATGCAACTGGCTTCCTTCAAATCCCAGGAACTTCCTTTTCCAGGCACTGAACGAGAATAAAGGAAATTATGAATCCCATTTGATCTTGTGAATGGAGGCAATATCTTGGACAGGGGGTTAGGTTGAATTTATTGTGTATAACAGATTATGTGATGCAACTACTGACACAATTGCTTTTTTTCAGGAGAGGGTTTTATTTGCCTACTCTTCATTCAGAAACCTTCTGGAAGGATCCCCAGAATGCTTTAGTAGCTTTTTACATGACACTTCTGATATTTAAATCACTCATGCACAGTTTATCACCTCCAAAGCCCCCAACACATGAGTAAATATAATTTCCACTCTTACAGATGAGAGAAATGAAGGCATAGAAGGCAAAATGAGGACCCTGAAGATGTTCATCGATTAAGCAGGAGAAAAGAAAGCAACTTATTTTTCTTGATAAAAAGTAAATCCTCACCCCCCTCCCTCCACCCCCCACTTTTTGTGGGGACCATAATTATTAGTAAACAGAGTGACTTCAGCAAACATAGCATTTAAAATGTGTAAGGAGCAAAACAGATAATACATATAATTTTCACAGCTCCTGAAAGAACTTTTATTTTTACTTTTTAGCCAAAAATTATGTTTTCACTTAGGAATTGACTATTTTCTTTTAGAAAGAAAGGAAAATAGTTAAAAATAATCTGAACATAAAATGCCATATTCCAATTTTGCTCAAAAGGAACATCTTGTTCCTTCTGGCACAAGAATATGTCATTTCATTTAGATTTTGTTAAGAAACAAAACAAAACCTTTCTTATCCCTAAACATCAGCTTGAAAACAACATTTCATTATTTTTCTTCTTGTAACAACTCTTGTTCCATCAAAAGGATGCTGAATGACAGATTCAATGCTTGCTGCTAACAGCTGAAAAACAGACAATTCTCTTTTTATTGTAATCTTCAGCTTGCATCATAGAACCAGAGAATCATTAAGGATGAAAAACCTCTAAAATCACTGAGTCCAACCATTGACCCAGCACTGCCAAGTCCACCACTAAACCATGTCCCCAAGTGCCACATCCACATATTTTGTGAATGCTCCCAGAGATGGTGGTTCCACTACTTCCCTGGTCAGCCTATTCCAATGTCTGACCACACTTTCAGGGAAGAAATTTATCCTGATATCAAGAGCAACAATTTTTTTCTGATATCCTTCTAATATCCTAAAGTTGAAACCTTCTGGTGTTGCTACTTGAGGCCATTTCCTCTTATCTTATTACCTGTTACTCGAGAGAAAAAACTAATTACCTGGCTAAAACCTCCTTTCAGAGAGTTGTAGAGAGCAATAAGGTCCCCTCAAAGCCTTTTCTCCAGGCTGAACCCTTCCAGCTCCCTCAGTTGCTCCTCATCAGACTTGTACTCCAGACCCTTTCCTGACTTTTTTCCATTCTGAAATGCACAAATGCATCAATTAATTCCACCTCTGTCCTGTCCAGATTATCAATTTATAGAGCTGGATAATTCCAAGTCCTATATCTTTGGTTGCTAACCCCTTAATTGCAAGCCATGTTTTTGTGTGCTGCCCTCACCAACCCCACTCCTGCCCTGGTCCACAGCAAGGTCTGTAATTCACAGATAAAGGGGTTCTATAATTCACAGATAAATTCACAGGTGTTCTGTAATTCACAGATAAAGGTGTTCAGCTGAAAACTAATATCCATGAAGGAGGCAGTGTGCAGATATTCATCTTGGCACTGACCAAGCGTGCAGCTGGGCCTGGCTGGTCCAACAACATGACACTTTATTTTTATAGATGAAACATGAATTACCATCTTTCCCCTTCCTTCTGGTTCACAATGCAGTAACAAGGCTTGTAATATTTGCATGACCAGATGCCTTAATAGCATTGGGTGCACCTGCCTGGACTTCATTTTCATCTTCTTTTTTCTGTGTTCCTCTGGAGAATTGACCTAATATATATATATTTCTCCATCTTCTTATCACCCTTTCTTTCTTCACATGCTTGGTTCTGTAAGAATGTTATTGCATGGGGGATCTCTTCTGTAGATTAGTAAAGTATTTCCAACATTTATTTATTGCCCATGACTAGAAGTTTCACAGATAAACCATGTGAAGAACTATGTGTTGGTTGGTTTTTTTTTTTTTTTTTAATTTTTTTAATACACCATTTACTATCTAAATTGGATGCTTGCTGTTGCTTTTACATCTGTAAACATCTGATCCTTGTTCCCCTCCCCATGTCATTTCTGATTTGAGGGTTCTGCAAGCTGACTGATTAGGAAAATAAGTTTGGGTCTGTGTTGTTGCACACACAAGTGGTGTGTAATAGACCCACCATGCCAGGGTGTGTCACTTGCACCACTAAACATCCTCTTAACCATCAAGATAAATAATGCAAAGCCATGGAAACTGCAGCCTGCTAAAGGAACAGCACAAGAAACTGCAAATACAATAATTACTGAGCTATTTTGCTGGTTATTCTTGACAGTACATTTTTGTCTGGGAATTACTTCACAAGTGTGGCTGTGGCAGGGAGATGTGCAGAATCTCTGCCAACCTGATTAATCCACCGTGATTTTGGTGGCAGGAGGTTTTTTGATGTGTTTCCAGATTCTTCCTTTTCTATTCTCCAAAATGATAGATGTGGAGCTAACCCTTTAGACTGATGGATGCTGTAACCATGGAGTGAGTGTTGTTCATTTTGACAGACTTATTCTCAGGCACTATTTTTCTAAATTCCTATTTCAAACCCATCAATTAAAACCTGCTCTGCCCAGGGAGCTCAGGTTTAGCATGGTGAGTTCAGACACACCAGCCAGGCAAAAGGAGATGAGGAAAATGGTCCACAGATGAGCAGTGGCTTTGTGTGGTCAGAAGTTATAACAACCTTTCATCAGCCACACACAGCAGAGCTCATTCACAAAGGCAGAAGAGTGTTAAAAACCCTTGTGACTGTGCTACAGATTACTGAGAGACAGGAGAGTTTTGAGCATTGGCCCAGTCCTCCCATATAAAAGATGGACTCTGGTTGTCATTTGCTCCTTTCTTGCCTTTGGACATCACTTTTCTCTTCCTTCTAAGCCCTTCTTATTTATCAGAAGTGATAGTCAAAACTGTTTCTGTACTACTTTGGTTTTATATATCCCTTGCCTGCAGTTTCCTCTGGGAGATTAAATAAGGTCCATGGGATAAGGCAATGCCTTATGGTGGGGGAATTGCCAATGTGAAGTTTCATCTTGAATATGCAGAAGTCTGGGGCAGACATCACACTCTACCTTACTACACAGAGTTTCAAAAGAACAGAAAAACTCTTTCTGAAATGAGGAAAATCCAGCAGATAGTTTTGTTTAGGTTAGGTAATGTTTTCCAAAACAATGAGAAACTTCATTTCTGGGTTGTACAAATGAATTTTTGTAGTGCTTCATTCGGAAACAGCTTTTTCCTGTGAAAATGTACTGGAAAAAAAATAAAATGAAAGGGGAGGAGGGAGGAAAAATAGGAAGGAAGGAAGGAAGGAAGGAAGGAAGGAAGGAAGGAAGGAAGGAAGGAAGGAAGGAAGGAAGGAAGGAAGGAAGGAAGGAAGGAAGGAAGGAAGGAAGGAAGGAAGGAAGGAAGGAAGGAAGGAAGGAAGGATTAGATGGAAAGGTGAAAATTTTAAAAGATAATTTAATGACCTGGAAACTTGCCTGTGAATGAATCAGAGAAAGACAAATCAGGTCATTAAGCTGTCCAGTGTCCATTGTTTTCCATGGAGCTCAATGAATTGCCCTTTCTCTTTTCCTGCTACCATATCTGTGTCATCCTATGCTCTTGGCCAAGGACCATGACATTGTCCCCATTCCAGCATGGCAGTGTGAGGACCCAGAGCAGGACACAGAACTCAGTTAGCTACAAAACAAGACTGTGCATGGCTTTGAGTTACAAACTTCTGGCTTTCTCCCCTCTGTAACTCAGTGAGCCACCAAAGAATTTGATATCTAATATCAGCATATGATCTGACATTTGACATCTCACCCACTGGATTTTCAGAAACCTGAGAGGTATTTCCAGCTCTTCATCCTTCTGAAAAAGAGGTGCTAAAATCATAAATATATGGTAAAGTCAGGGAAAATACACTATGAAATGGCTGGGTTTGGGTCTGTAAGCCTGGGGTAAGGGTCATAACTTAATCCTGGAACAGGATGCATGTTGGAAGGTCCCCCAGGTCCATCAGAAGAAAACATTTATGGTGTTAATAAACTCCTCTTTTCTCCTTGTCAATATGGCTTTAGCAAAACCAACAGCACAGGGCATGGAGCTCCATCTGTAGTGTATAATAAGGGGGTGTTGTGCATTGGACAAACATTATGATTTATTTTCAAAAGGAGAGAGGTGCCACAGATCCTTGTGCCCTCAGAGACTCTAATTTATTGCCCAATTAAACACTTGCTGCCAAATTGTCCATCCTGTCATTTTTAATTCCTGGTCTAATATCCCAGACAACAGAACATTTAAGGAGGCTCCCTTCTACAAGTGAGGCTTAAATGAAGAAAGATGTTAATGTGTTTTCCTAATCAAAGTCAATAGGCTATCAGGAGCAATTATTCTTTAGCAGGTCTGTTCTTCTGACACCATGCCATGTGTATGAATATGCCAAGGTCTGGTGACATTTTATCCCCTTGCTATCGAGGCAGAAGGCAAGGCCAGTGACTCAAAACTCAGAGAAACCCTTGGGAACACATGCAGACAACAGGGACAAGCAGAACATATTTCTTTTTAGCCTAAAACTAGATTTTCTTCCTTCAACAAGTGTTGTTTGGAATGAATGCCAAGGCATCTTGAGGGAGGGGAGACCTTAGGACATTTTCTCTTTGACTACCAAGTACTGTCACTGCCTTGTTTATATCTTCCCTTTCCTCATTTCTCCGAGGTGGGGATGCTGGGCTCTACTGCTGGGAAAATCGGGCCTAACCCTGAGTTTTACAGTCACAGCTTTTCTCTAGGTCTGTCCTAGAAGTCTTAAAGAGGACTGCAAAAAACTAAAATTTAGGAAAGAAGTA
>JAREIS010000458.1:0-132500 GCA_030060385.1 Muscicapa striata striata | reverse complement strand
CAAAAGTGGGAAGGAAAGACTCAAGAGACAGCAATGTGACTGGAGAAATAAAGCAAGTACATGGAAGTCTGCAGAAAGCGTAGGAAAGAAATTTGAAACATTTGGTTTAAGATGAAGAGCAAGAAGAAGCAATCACTTTTTAAAAAAAACCTGTTTGTAGTTGATAATTTTCCTAGGGAAATGTTGCTTCTCTGAGCCTTCCCAGAGACTCTCTCCCTCCTGTCAGTTAACACTGAAGTCCATCATCATCATCATCAACATATCCCTCTCCTCCCTGGAGTTTCTCTTTGAGGATTCCTTCCTGATCTGTTTCTCCAAGCAGTTTGAATCACTTTGCCTTTAAAACATGGTTCTATCCAGACTTTGGGGGGAGTTTTATATAAGTAGGAATGGGACTCTCACACACTTCATATCTTTGCAGGAGCTTGGCCAGGCACACTTGCAGGGCTAATTAGCTGACAGCCAGGTTGGACAACTCAGGTGCTCAGAAACTCTGTGCTGACACAGTTTTACCTCTTCAAGTCTGGAGTTGATTCATCAGTCCTTTCTCAGTGTTCTTTGACCCTCAAGGCTCAGATATCTTTGCAAAATCCTTTGTAATGAAAATGACTGCATGGTAAATATCTCTTATATTCCCTTTTTTTTTTTTTTTTTTTTTTTTTTTTTTTGGTAGGAAACATCAGAGTGTGAGACCTGGATGTAAGGTAGTGGTAGTTTGTGCTGTGCACTGTCCCTCATGTTAGGGAGCACTGGATGTTTCAGAGGAAACTTTAAGAGTCAGAGATAGAGTTTTCCTCTTAGTTTCTAAACCAGGAGCTGGCCTCATGTAGGCTCTTGATTTGTGGGCATTAATGTTGATGATTTTCTCTCATTCATTGAAGGACTCCTGAAGTACCTCCCAGAGTACTGGTGAGACAATAGAGGAAACTGTATTTATTGTTTGTATATCAGTGTAGAGAAATTTGTAATTTCAACAGACACTGAGAGAGGAGTCAAAGGACCTCCTGGCACTCCTCCTCCTGACTGACAAGTGCCATTTCATGATTCTCCACACAATAACTCTATTTCTCAGTTTTAGCAGATTTTCAATGAGATCTTTTTTTCCACCACAGACTTTTGCAGGCCACTCTTGAGCAGTGTTAGATGAAGATCCTGACTCAAAAAAAGTCTCTTTGCCAGTCTCTTGTGGAAGGAAAGCAGGTTTTGGGGCTTGTGGATTCATACAACATCCTAAGTTCACCTGAAAGTCACATTTGGGAAAGCATCACCTTGGCTCCCAGCAGCACTGGTAGGGTGCAAGCATCCTTTCAGACCTCTCATCACAACTGGAGGAGAGCAGATTTCTCAGGTCCAAACCCCATTTCTCTGAAATCACTGACATGACAGCTCTTTGATAATTGAAATGATGGCTAACCCTCATTTTGCCATGAAAATGTCACTCATTACACTCTACCAACTTCAATTTTGTGCTTTGTTCTCAGAGGCACGATGTGCCAGGGTGCATCTCTGCTGTGAAGAGCAAAGAGTGCCATTACCTCCTGGCTGCAATGAGAAGAAAATGAATGGAGGCTGAAATATGAAGTGCCATTATAGGAAATCGGTTAGTTGTTACACTGTATTTGCTACTGCAGTTGCAGAGCTCAGTTCTGTACAAAAACAAAACGCACAAAGCCCAAAAACATCTCGTGGCTCAATTTTCAGATGCATGCTGGCAGCCCTTGGTACCCCTGTCACTGTCAGCCAAGTCCCCATGGACCTCCAGCCTTGGACTTCCTTGGCAATAACTTGGCTGATCCACAGGCAGTGTGAGTTGACTTTGATTTATGTGACTCTGGTTCAGTTCTTAACTTTGTAAAATAAACATTTATTTTTTTCTCCTGCAAAGCTGGAAAGAAGCTTCCTCTTTTGATCAGAACTTTTTTTTTGGGACAAAGAGTATTTCTCACTGTGTACTGAGTGCCATAGGCATTGATCTCAGATGGCGACTTGCTTTAATACAGTAATTAATGAAACAGTAATGATACTTCCTTTGTGCTAAGATCTGTGAGCAGGTTTCCCTGGCAACAGCCCATGCACAAGCTTCTTGCCTGTAGCAAATGTGAAGTTATTTGAATCATTCACATTCTTTTAAAGAAAGAGGGCTGCTGTGACTCAAATTAACTCAGATTTACTGCGAGATGAAAGTACACAGAGGGGCAGCTCCCTCAGGTCAGCTGATGCACAGAAACCTTTTACCCTGCATTCACTCACTCGAGTGTTTGAACCTTCCATGTTACCATAGGAGCTTTTATCTCAGAATTGTAGAAGAGTTTTGGTTGGAAGAAACTTTCAAGGTCATCTAGTCCAGCACCCAAATATAGGAAATGTATGTATTTCCCCATACTTTGTTTTCCTCTCTCTAGCCATTTTCTGCCAACAGAATCCATATCCATTTTATACTAGGATAACATCAGATCTTCATCTTTATAGTCCTGAGAGGGAAGGAGTGCATATTCTGGCTTGACTTCTTCCACAGCCTTTATTTCCCATAGCCACACTCAAGTGATAACCATCAGTGATGGATGTTAGGGATGTGTCTGGTCGTGGTGGATCCATCCCAGCTTTGCTTTGAGGGAGACAGATAACAACACAATACCCAAGGATTGGCAATGCACCCTCACCCTCCCAGACATTGTGCTGGTCAAGGTCTGGCTCAAGCCAAGTGTGGGAGAAAATAAATTCTGTAGTCAGTGTGCAAATATCACTGTAAATCAGTTATTTTCCTCCATGAATAGTGGACAGCTCAGAGCTTTTTGGGCTCTCCTGCACATCAGCAGGGTGCATGTCATCACTTTCCCTTTAGTGGGGACTCTTCTCAAGGTTACTCCTCCAGACTGGAGAATCCTTATTTTGTGAGATACTCAGTGAGTTCAAAATACAAACAGTGAAATGTTGAAATCTTAGCTAAGTGATGTGAAGGACTGATTATGCATAAGTAATGCTTCAGACATAATCAACTGACCCTGTTTAGAACATAAGGGAGTCCCTTCTGAACTTCATGACTCAATGGGAGATTGTCCCTCACAGTTTTCTCTGATCTTGTCCTCTGTGCAGCAAAAAATCAAGAATACCTTGCTACCCAATCTTGTTAAACCACTGTCCCATTTATTATTAAACTCTGCTAAATCTCTGGTTTATAAAGATAAATATATTGCTGCTCCTCTATTACAAGTGAAGTGTGTCACAACATCCACAACAAGGACACAAAACCCTAAGCAGCATGATCCTTTTTTGTTGCTGATCCCCATATTTCTCTTCTACAAAAAGAGATGATCCTTATGAGCACACGGTGAGGCAGTTCCAAAAGAGAAAGTTTGGAATGGAGAGAAGTATTCTAGACCAAAGCTTTTTGTAATTTATTCGCTGTATCAGTGAGTATTTAAATAGTCAAAGACAGTCAAAAGCCTTCTGGAGCAAAGGAAAAGTATTAATTATCTTGCAGATCTTTTAGGTTTGTTCTTTCTAATGCAGGAGGAAGTGCCTCAGCAGATCAAGAGACAGACAATATCAATAATCACTTGTCTTCCCTTCCAGTGGGAAGTTGTGGTGAATTAATCTTTAAAAGGCTTTGCCACCAATTTTTAAGGAAAAAGACTAAAGCAAATATTTTATTCCAGTGATATTTTTCTTGTATTTGTCTGGCATCACAGCCTGGAGCTGTTGCTTGGCTTTATTTTTAAGGCCTGTATGGACCGTGGTGTAAATCCATACTGCAAGGATGTGAAACATAATGAAGTGGAATATCAACAAAATTCATAATTGGGACCTGGTCTGAGATAGAATATTAGACTTGGATAATTTAATATTTTCTGTTGGTATCTAAAACAATAATGTTGGTACCACCTTGGAAACTTTGTGGAAGAAGGTAAGGACATCTTCAGCCAAGTATTGAACTTAAAGATAGACTTAGAAGAGATCAGAGTGGGACTTTTGAGAGTATTAGTTGATTTCTCCTCTGTGAACTGTGAATGTCTTTTTTACACCACTGTTGTCCCAATGTTTGAGTTCAGATCACTCCTAGAGACAAGACACTGGGACAGAAGACAGTGAAGCCAAATTACTGGACTACTTCTTCACCTATGGAGTCTGGAAATGTGACCAACTAAATCTAGGCCTGGAGAAGATCCACATGGCAGAACCCATAAAAAAACCCCAGAAAGCTGAGTTACTAAAAAGCTTCAGCATTCTTTGTTTTTCCAGTCTAAAAATACTTTTATAGAAAAGACTTCAAACTGGTTTTTGTGCTAAACACACAAATGGAAATCTCATTGCACTGCACACATTATATCACTAAAATAAATATTGTTGTCTTTAATATTTAAAGAGATTTTTGAAACAGCCGCAGAGGATGAAAAATACAAGGCAGCAAAAGTGTTCTGTGTTCGGCGCCCAACAGAGGCGTATTTCAATTCTCCTGCTTTAATTTCTTTAGCTCTCAAGGAATTCCAAGGTCTCTGAAATGGCATGCTGAGCAGGGAAACAGAGCTGTTGTCCCCAGGGTTCCTCTGGCTCTTTATTATTCACCATCACAGGAATTTTTCTTCAGTATGGGCTGAGGAGCTGCATGATGTGCACCTCAATGCTGTTGGAGTAGCAAATACACAAAGTCCAGTGCATCCCAAACACCATCAGGCACTGATATCCAAGGTAGGACAGGGGACATGGGGTTTCCTTAATTCTGTCTCTGCTACCAGAGCTGAGTTCAGCTGCTTTGGAAGTTAGTAGGAACTTTGCTGTTTGCTTTTTTGGGGTAAGGAGAGAAGAACTGGGATGAGCAGAAACTCCCGCCTCACACACTGATTCCAGATGAGGTTCCCTGTCTTATCCCTGCCCCAGAGCTGTGTCTGACCTGCCAGACCTGTTCCTCAGGGACCATGAGGAGCCATGGCCCCAGGGGGGCATGAACAGCAAACCTGTGTTCCAAACATCCATCCCTTCCTCCAGGTGGATTGCTGGGACACTCAGATTTTCTGAGTGTCAGATTTTACAGGTGCATGATGAGTTCAGAAAGTTGTGAAGGAAGAACATGGGCTAATTCTCAAGCTGGGGATGTCAGGCCAAATCCAGAGTGATACCAGGTGCCTTTGGTTACAGTTACTGGGACTGGAAGTGTAAGCAAAAAAGCAGCCACTTGTTCTCTGTTGGATGCCTTTAATTCATTTAACCACAGTAATTAATTTGCCTACAGTAAAGGGAGGGAGAAATTACTTAAACTTGATTCTGGAGAGGAACTTATTGCAAGGGCATAGGATAAGGGGGAATGGCTTTAAGCTGGAAGACACTAGATTTAGATTGACTACTATTAAGAGATTCTTCCCTGTGAGGGTAGTGAGGCCCTGGCAGAGGTTGCCCACAGAAGCTGTGGCTGCCCCATCCCTGGAAGGGGATCCAAATCCAGGCTGGATAGGTCTTGGAGCAGCCTGACCAAGTGGAAGGTGTGCCTGCCCATGTCAAGGGCTTGGAACAGCATGAACTTGAAGACCCCTTCCAGTCCAAACCATTCTATGATTCTGAATAGGTGAACTATAACAGGTTCTAACATCAGAAAAAAAAACAAACAAAAACATCTGTTATATTAGAGATTCATAAAGTTAGGAATACTCATATGGCTCACATCTCTACGTGTACCTGGCCATTTTTGAATTCTGCATTTCTGGATTAGTATTTTGAGATCTGACTTTTCTCCTGCAGGCATCCCAATATAACACTGGAGTCACACTGTGATCAATCAGATCCTTTCTGTGCACAACATGCACAATCAAACATAACTCAGGTGTCATATCCAGTGGACTTAGGGCTGCACTTCAATGCCCATTTAAAGAATTCAGATGCCTTTCCTTCATCGGTTTATTCTCCAAGTTTTGCAATGAATTGTAGCAGTGATTCTGTATATTCCCTACATCTGGCATCACAGTCCTTCCTAAGGGTCATTTTGTACTTTGCTGTCCTATTCAACTGGAAAAGTTCCACTGTAGAGCAGAGGAAGGATTGTCAACAAAGGCTTATCTGGGGACTGTTCTCCTTTCTTTTCAATGGACTTACATTTTCACAGTATCATCTTACAATCAGAGAAAAGAAGGTTGAAAGGCATTATTATCTACTCCATCACCCTGACCTAGAGTGGGCTAGACTCTTTATGGACTGGTTAACCACCCTCTTGTATAAATTGTTCATAGACTTTATTCACATGGAACCAGAAGTGCCAAGCACACACTCCCTGGGTCATGTCACCAAAACTTTCACTGGGAAACTCCTCTTCCTTCTCAACCCCTTGTAGGTGCTCAGAAATCACATCTTCCTAGAACCTTCCCCTGAGCACAGCTGGACTATGGCTGACACCCTCACTCTTCCTTGCTGCCCAAAACAGGATTGATGCAGCCAAACTGCCTGCTGGGAACAGTCCCTGTCTTGTGTCAGGGCTTTGGGGTTGTGGGGAATTGTGCAGGATAATGAGCTGCTCCAGGCTGCAGCAACACCAGGTTCTGGTTTAGCAGAATAGGTAATTAACTCTGAGTGTTTAACAGTGGCTCTGCCACTGTCTATTGCTAGTATAGGTCCAGCTTTGGAATTTTCCATCTTTACATGCTGAGCAGCATCATCTTGGTCCTCACATCACCATTCTTGGAGCAGTGCTGAGCTCATCCACATTAAGTGAGTGTGTGGCTTGGAAATACTCAGATTTGGTGGCTTCTCAGCTAATTTATGTTGAGAAATGTTAGTTTCCTTTATAGTTCTGGTCACATTCAGCTGATCTGATTTTTGATGTGGAAAAAAGAGGAGATGTTCACTGTAAGACACTGCTTGAAAGGAAAATCAGTGGTTAAAAAATCTGCTGTTTATTGAGATAAAGGTGGCTGCCCTGTGCAATGATACAACACAAAGTCTGACCTGATTACCCTGCAAAGGAGTATTTTCTACTGATGATGTGACAGGAGACCTGGGCTTTTTAGGGTTAGGGCTGTCCAGACTGTGTCCCTTGTGCTGCTACAGCAGCACCAAAACCCTGGCATGCAGGGTGTTCACTGGAGCATTTCTCAGTGCTTGCTGCTTTATTATTTATGCTTTAGTATTTATATAGCATACATGGCCTTGTGTCCTTGCCATTCTTCAATCTTGCTGCCACAAAATAATGCCAGAGAGGGGCTCAATTGGTTATTAAATATCTACTTCCCAGTTTTTCTTTCCCAGCCTTCACCTTTTGTGTTAAGGGAGCCTCCTGCTCTTGGAGAAATGCAACTAAACCTCCTCAGCCATCTCCTCACTGGCCTCTTGGTGGTACTCTTAACTCAGCATATTCACCAGCTGCTCTGGCTGCCTTTAAAGGCATCAATCTCCATCCTGCTCTAGGAGAATGAACGTTTCTAAGTAGATACTAAATATATACAAACTTTATGGACACAAAGCAAGATTTTTAAAAGGATTTTCCAGAGATACAGAAGCTCGACTCACTGATCCACACTGACCTACTTCAGGGCTTCACCTGTTACACAAAGCCCAGTGCTGATATCTGTCAGATATCCCTGGAGCACAGATGTTTGGATCCAGTGCTTACACTAAGGAATGAAGGCAAAATGAAAAGGGAGGTTGTCATTTGCATTCCTAGCAGTTTGTTTAGTGCCAGGCAAAAGAAAAGGGTCCCACTGCTGTCAGGAACGTGCTACAGTGAATATTGTGGCAGATTTAATTGTCTGTGTTCCAGTAGAGACCCAAACAGCCAGGGAACAGCCCCACAGAGGGAAGCACTGTGTGGAGTCTGAGAAATGCAAGGTGCATGAGCATTCCTGCAAAGACTGTCAAAACAGGGTTAAAACTTATCTTCATGTCTAGAAAATCCACAAGAAGCACTTGATTAGGGTGAAACTAAGGATAATTTCAACTAGAGTGGTTAAAGTCTAAATCTAAGCCTGGGATTTAAAGTTAGAATCCTGGAATCATTAAGGTGGAAAAGTCCTCTGAGATCATCGAGTCCAACCACTCACCCAGCACTGCCAAGCCACCACTAAACTCTGTCTCTCAGTGCCACATCTACACATCTTTTAAATGCCTCCAGGGATGGTGACTCCTCTGTGCAGCCTGCTCAAATACTTGACAACAATTTAGATGCAGATTTTTTTTCCCAATACACAACCTAATCCTTATTTGGCTTTATACAACTGCCCCAAGCTTGGCTCTTGATCACCTAGAAATGATAGGCAGATAAAACTGACCTCAAAGGTTAGTTCATTTGCTCAGAATAAGTAGAATTACACATTGAAAGTTAGACTTTCTAGTAGTCAGAATGACTTAATTTTCCTGCTGTAGACCAGCTGTATCCTGCAAATAATTTATTTTGTTTTCTTGCTAAACATTTGTCAATGGCTTTAGAGCAAATTCATACCATGGATCTGCTGACAGTTCTCTTTGCTGACTGTCTTGGGTGTTCAGACTGCACACAGATTCTGCTCTGCATTGAGTTGAATGAAGGCTTTTTGAAACAGAAAATAGTTACTAAGGAGATAACACATAAACAATATTTACAGATATATTTGCTAAATGCATATCATGCACTGAAGATATTTATTGCAGCAGCATTTAGGCAAAGGGAAGAAGAATGAAAAGAAAAACAAGGTGAAGGCAGGAGAGAAAGGAATAAAGTCAAACATTACTGTAATGAGATAAAGTCTTCACAATTACAGAGTAAGAAACAAAGAACACTACAAATATACTGCAGTTCTGTCCAACCACTTCTCTATTCCCACTCTCCCCATCAGGTAGAGGTTTAATGAAGATAAGTGGTTCTTAGATCCTTTGCCACTCTCTGAGACTACTAAAATAGAAAATGTCCAACACCTGCTGCATATTAATAATCAGATAAAAATTAATGCCTACAAATCCTCAGAGTTAACTCTTCCCTTCAGCCATTAGCAATTAATAAGAAAAAGAATGCTGCAGGAAGGAAACAGATACAAAATCCCTGCCCTAGGAGGTCCCTTTAGGGATCAGAATTGCTGGCAGGGTGATTATTAGGACAGGGAGGGTAGTGATTAGCACACAGGGATTTTTGCTGGCTCCTCAGTGGAGCTTGGAGTGCTGTGTGTGCAAAACACTGTCCCTGTCACTGGTGTGCAAAGGGGCTGCAGAGGGGCTGCAAAGATCCCTTCTTCTTTGTGCATTGAAGGAGAGGCCACCTTAGTGGCCCAAACATCACAAAGGGGAGCCAAGACCTGGCTCTTGTCCTCATTTTGTCTCTGGATAGGTCAGGTTGATCAGTTGCCACATCCCATGTCTGTGCCTCTATTTCTTTTGCTGTAAATGCCTTGACTAGGACATAATTTTCTGTAAATATCTTGAGTAAGAGAAATTAAAACTTCTCTCTCTGAGGCTTTGCCTCTACTATTCATCATAATCAAAAAGAAAAAAAAAAAAAAGAAAATCAATATTTTTGCTGGTCTTCTTTTGATTCTTGTGCTGGGTTGATGTGGCCAGAAATGTGTATTCTATCACCATCTGTTAAAACCGGGTGGGGCAGTGACCCTTCTCTCCCTGGCACACATTATCTGCTAATGGGCCAGCTTTAAGACAAGATGAGGCAATCACCTTTATCTTTTCCACAACCCATCCTCCCTCCAGGAAGATACCATCTGCTGCTGGGCCATTGAATCCCACTGCATGACTGATAAAATTACATCATCCCACTGGGAGATGCTCCAGCCAGGGGGAGGAACCAAGCCTTTCCTACCTGGATAAAAACTGAGCTGTTGGACAGCAAGTTACCCTTCTTTCCACTGGATTCCAGAGGAGAAGCTGAACCTTTCCACATCATCCCTGGACTTTTGGAGGAAGGCTGAACCCTTCTACAGGAGCACTGCTTCAGCTGAACCACACCTGCCACTGCAGGGGACTGTAGCCACCATTTAATGGGACTGCTACCAACACCCTGACTGACAGGGTGTCAGGTTGTATTCTGACTCTGCCAGTGTTTTGGGATTGTTCTTTGTAATACTGTATTTCTATTTTAATTTTCCTAGTAAAGAACTGTTATTCCTAATTCCTATATCTTTGTCTGAGAGCCCCTTAATTTCAAAATTATAATAATTTGAAGGGAGGGGGTTTACATTCTCCATTTCAAAGAGAAGCTTCTGCCTTTTATTGGCAGATAACTGTCCTTCAAACCAGGACAATTCTTCATTCCTCAACCCATCTGAGCTCACTCTTCAAGTCTGCAGTGTTTTAGCTTGAGGCCAGCCCAGAGAGTGGCTCTGCTGATTCCAGGGAGGATCAGGCACTGTCCCCCAGGTCTGTGGTGCTGGGGCCCCCTTGGACACAGCAGAATCCCAAATATCACCTCCTCTCTCAGGATCCTCTTTCCTTTCTCCCACAGGATTGCTGGCTCCACACATTTCCCCTTGGAGAGAGAAGGAACCACAGTGAAGGCAGGATCAAAGCCACCAGGATTAGTTCAATATCCCCCAAGGACCTGTCCTTATCTGCTGCTTGCAGTCTGCCTCTGTTGCCAGATATGAACAATGGCAGCAAGAGAAGGTGCCAGGGAGGCCTCAGAGCACTTTTCAGTTCTTTAAGTGGTTCCAAGAGAGCTGCAGAGAGACTTTGGACAAGGGCATGGAGTGACAGGACAAGGTGGAATGGCTTCAAACTGTCAGAGAATAGATTTAAATTAGATTTTAGGAAGAAATTCTTTCCTGTGAGGGTAGTGAGGCCCCAGCACAGGCTGTCCAGAGAAGTTGTGGATGACCCATCCTTTAAAGGCCAGGTTGGATGGGGCTTGGAGTGACCTGGGATAGTGGAAGGTGTCCCTGGTGAATTAGATGGGTGAATTAGATGATCTTGAAGATCCCTTCCAACCCAAACAATACTCTGATTCTGTGATCTCACTGGAGAAAAGAAACCATTTTTACTCCATGTTTTTTTCTGGGATAAAGCTCTTATTACCCAATGCTTGTCATTCCCTTCTATGTCTCTGAAGCATCAAAACAATATTGAGAGGAGTTTAAAAGTACATCCCAACATTCCTGGCTTTTTCCTTGCAAGGACAACAGGGCAGCTCTCTGAGGCCTCACTGGGAGTGAGAAAGGGCTTTTTGCAGAACTGGGCTGTGAGCAGTATGGGACAGGATGAAATCCAGTGACTTTGTGCATGGCCAGGTGAACTGTTACAGAAATGAAAAGTTAATCACGCCTTTTTTTCTTGCTGTCTCCCTCTTCACCTCCTTCTGCTGAAACCTTGGAGCTGAAGAAAATGGGTGCTATTTTGTGCTCCAAGTGACTTACAATGACAGAAAGGAACTGTCCATCAAGGGTTACAATTGCTGGAATACCAGAAAAACAAAATATTATCTTGCTCAGGTACCTGCTATCCCTCACTTTGTGGCAGAGGTGATGTGGATATTTCCCTGCCGACTTTCCCATCAGACAGCCTTTCTTCTCCATGGGCTGCAGAGTTTTGGCACAGGGGAGCCACAAACTGGCCCTGGGCTGGCTTGGGATGCTGCTGAGAGCTGCCCCTTGCATCTGGGCAAAATTAAAGGTAGTGAAGAATTTCTTTAATCAGTGGGTGGCTGCTTTGCTGTCTACAAATGATATGAACTGTCTGCATTTAGTTCTTGTCTGTCCTACAAAAATCTTCATCCATCTTGGTAAAGGCAACTGCCTCATTTTGTCTTCTGTAGCACAGAAATTTCTCTGTCAAAAAGTGTGGTTCCCCCACAGTTTGCTGGAATGCTTTCAAAATACTTTCAGAGCATGAGCTGTATCCTCACTAGACTCCCCATAGTTAAGGATTTTTTTTGTTTCTTTGTTCTGTTGTAATTTTTGACTGCAATAGTAGGAATGTCACATGAGGCCCCATTCTGAGAGAAACATAATCTCTGGTTTAACTCACCTTGGTTGGAAATGCAGTCTTGGAAGGTTCTGTCTGCCCAGTACACTCCTCAAGTATTGGCCATTTGGACGGATAAAAACTTTGCTGAAGGTAGGTGCAGCTCTGCCAGCAAGGTGGGGCACTTAAACATTGCAACACTATTTTATTTCATTATTCCTGTTTCTCCATTTGTCATTTGAGCTTGGCTTTCTGTAAATTTCTGACTTGAAGGCTCTCTGTTGTGTGGACTCTCTAATATATAGCAAGAGCTGGGCTCACAGTTTATGTTTTCCTACATTGCAGGGGTTAATAAGGATTTTTTTCCTCTTTCTGGCTGCTTGTTTTCATGAATCATGCAAGACAATATCTTTGAACTCCCCATCCCTGCACCAAAATTTATTTCAATTTATCACCAAAAATAGTAAGGGAAATGCATGCATAGAGGTGAAAGGTTCTTGTGTTCACATCCTGATGCATATGAAAGGAAATAAATCCTCTTTTTTCTCCAGATTACAAAGGAGGGAGGAAGGGGAAATGCCCTTTTTATGGAAATTTGATATCCAGCAAGGTCAGAGTTCTCTTCCTAGGAAAGTTCAGAAGACACTGAGAAGAGTGCATTGTATTTGTTGTTTTGGCTGGTTTTACATCCCCAACAGTGCAAACAGCTTAGTTAAATTGAATTAATTTAATTATTGATTGTTGGATTAATAAAATGTATTTCCAAATTTTAAAGAAGAGAGACTTAGACTAATCTGTTAAGGCACCATTAAGGTGGCTGGTGGAAAAATATTTGGTGCTATAACTACTGACCAAAGGTGTGGTTTCAGCCCATAATGTTGTTTTTACAGTAACAAACCTCACACACTCAATTGTTTTCTGATCAATTTGTCTCAATGAGCTCCCATAGATTTGTGAAGCTTGTTTGGTCAGATAAGAAAACCAGTTTCTTTGTTTTATTTTGCTAGTAGTACCATTTCTCAGTGACCATTTCACTACAATAGCTGATGGGAAAAGTGAAGTACAGAATCAGAATATCTTGAGATTTGAGGGATCCACAAAGACAATTGATCAGAGTCTATGACAGGCTGGATGTTCTCTCTAGATCCATACTTGCTTGTGTAACATGTCCACCAAAACACCTGGCAGTTTTAGCATCTGACTCATTCTGTGGTAAAGTTGAGCCTTAATTTGTTGTTTTTTGTACTCGAAGTCCAACAGTGGTTTGGGGATGAATGTAGACACTTGGAGCTCTTGGTTAATCCCCAGGTCTTCTTGCTTTCCTACTTCTTTTATCTTTGCACAAATGGATGTCTACAGATATTGTTATCCACGTTTTCACAATTAAAAATTCCTTTTTCAAAGTCCATCAAATCGAAATAAATTGTGCTCTAAGACCAGGCCCTTGCCATACCTCATAGGAATGGAACTGACTGAACTTTGCATTGTTCCAGACTCATCTCTTATTTTTAGGATAATCCTTACTTGCTTTAGGCTTTCCTTTCCATAAAAAAAAAAAGAAGATTTCAAAAACAATAGTATATGTCAAGATTTTTTCACAGATTATTTACAGAAAAAAAAAATTGATTTTTTTATAATGTACCACCAAACCCTTTTATTGAACTATTTTTTTCTAGTATGGATTGTAAGGAAGAGTATTTTTGTGCATTGCAAGCTGTTTTTCAATTGCAGTGGAAAGTATTTATGAATAATATTAACCAAATTCTCCTTGGATTAATGGTGCACACTTTTGTGTGCTTGTACACATCATACACACTCATACACACTGTGATGTGTGTCAACAGGCATTAAGCAAGCTCAGCAACACTTAACATTTGCATTTTGTGACCTTGGTTATGAGCTGCTCTTTGAAAGAAAAAAAAAAATGTTGATATCCGTGAAAACATAATTTAAAAAATTAAAATGAAATAAATCAGTAGCATAAAATAAAATAAAATATGAAACAGAACAGACTAAAACATTCAATGCTGACCCTGTTTCGTGATCAGCAGAGAAATCTTAGTGATGATAAATCTTCCTTTTATGTTTGGTCTACTGCACTCACTGTATACACACATAACTATTACCATCCAATTATAATCCATTAAATCAATTAAATCATCTTCTCTGGTATTTTCCATTCAGGCAAGGAAATCTGTTAATCTGCTATGTTAACTGTTGAGAATATTGATCACTGTGTGCAGGGAAGACATTCCCTTCCTTGAAAGATGCAGAGATCATCATGCTTCTGGGACTCACTGGCTTCTTTATCCCACAAATTCCCCCACTGCTGAGTCTCCAGAGGAGGAGGGTGAGGAATAGGAAGGAATAGATCTGAAGAGCAATTGTGTCTAAGATTTGTGCTTTTGTGTGGGATGAGCCCTGGCTCAGCTGCTCAGTTGGTGATGCCCAGCAGAGCAGTTCTCTTAGCAGGATCCTGCTGCCTGCTGCCAGAGAAAAACACAACATCCTTGGCTTGGCTGGCTTTTCAGGAGGAGCAGCACTGAATGAGATTCAAGTTTCTGATGTCTGGCCCAGAGTGGGAGCAGCCAACCTTTCTTCTTTCATGCACATTCCAGTGACACTGACAGCCCTTCCTCTTGCAGACAGCCCCTGATACCCAAACCCATGCAATTCAAGATATGTCTCAACTGTTCTTGATACACTCTGTGACATTTCTGTCCATCTTGACTTTGCAGTCAAGACTTCTTTTTTTAGTTGGAGGGCTTTTGGATGAACCGAGGATAAATTTATTTTTCCTCAGCGCCATTGTTGGCACCTGCTGGCTCCCAGTGTGACAAAGGGGATCTGAGCCCTGTGATGAGTCCTGCCTCAGCTCTTTCTCTGTGTGCTTGCACAATGCCATGACCATGTGTGAGGGAACCAGGGTAAGAATTTCTCTGCAGGTTTGACGACCAACAAATTGGAGAAGTGTCATCTATGGCACAGCAGCTCCTGTCTGCATGGGTAGTGAAAAAGTCATGGCAGAAAGTAATTTGGATTCCATCCAAGTGTCCGACGTGTTGTATCACCCTGCAACCCTCAGAAAGAGTGACAACCTTTCTAGACCAAAGGTAAAGAAGATTATAAAGTGGTCCAACTCCTGCATGGAAGATTGAATGCAGCTTGTCCCAGAAATGCATGTCCTGGCACATTATTTCTTAGAATGAGTTTGGATTCCACAAAGGTGCTGAAATTTATGTTCATCCCTCATCCTGACTACTGAATGGACACCATGTCTTAAATGATGAGGGGTGCTGGGACCTCAGTTCCAAATATTTATCTAAAAATCCACCCCTGGGCTGGGCCCACAGATTTAGCAGTGATGCAGTGACAAGCTGTATTTCTGTCCTAACAGTGTAAAGGATTTTTGTGATCCAACGTAAAGTGTGATCCAGTCTATAGGGTCTCCTGTGCTTGGACCAGAACATGGAAGAGGAAGGTAAATTCTTACTTTAAAAGGCAGATTAGGCACCAGCCAGTTCAGTGATGTTGGACACAGAAGGTCTTTCCATAAAAAATGTGATGATTTCTTCACCCAAAGATTGATAAAGACTTTAGAAGGAAATAATCTTCCCTGTGGAGACATCCACTGACCACAGCAAGGAGCTAAGGGCAACTTTTCCAAGAGTCTGTTTTCAGGTGAACCCTTCCTGAATGGCAGGGTTAGATATATGCTAAAATAACAGTTTTAAAAGCTCATGGCCCCTCATTTTTGGGGTCTGGTATTCAGGTGATGTTTAGACAGCATCTCCTGAAGATAAAGTTCAGTTCCTCAGGTCCCTTCTTCTGGGTTCAGGTAGGACTGGTTTGCTCCCTCTGCCTATTTTGATCTTCTTTTGGGTTAAGAAAAGTCTCTCCCTACAAGGAGCTGGGGCAATATCTTCAATGCTCATGGTCATAGAGTAGAGCCAGGGGAAAGGAAAAAACCCTTATTCTTGGCAAAACTACAAAATCTGCAAGGACAGGATTAGGTCTGTGTTAAGTAATGCAGGCCTGGGTCCAGCTGTCTCTCATGTGCTGCTGTAGCTGTTTCTGCCTATTCTTTGCTTCTAAGTAGTGTGGTTGTTGTGATAAAGGCTTATCCTGTCAGCAACAAGCAAAACTCCTAGAGTTATTTAATGCTTGGGTTGAAGCAACTAGCAAACTGCTCATTAGCTTATGTCCTTGTCTTCTGCTATTTAAAAAATAATGTTTCTGCAGTCTTTGATGAATCTGTTTTTATTGCAGATATCAGTGATTTCCGTGATAACTGTGTGTTCTATTTTTCCCTGAAGACCACAAAGCCATTAAAAATGGTTCCAATAAGTTGTCCACATGACACATATGCAGATAAACTGGCCTGGCCTTCAAGACAGGCAGGGAGAGATGGTGTAATTTAAAGGAAACTCTTAAGTTACCCATAAACCCAAATGGATGCAATAACCACCAGCTAAAAGTTCATGGGCTGTTTGCACCTGGGATTTGTCAGTCACCACAGGCTGGTGGTGGGGTCACATGTAAGAGGGCTGTTTATGTGCTATTTTCTTTTTATAGCTTAAATCAATAAGCTGATTGAGCTGAGCTGGATCGATCCTCCTGAGCTTTATTTACAATTATCCTCTAAAGGCTGATACAGTGGTGCTCTAGAAGTGAACATACTACAGCAATTCTTTTTTGAGGCAATATATCTTCAGCTCAGTCTGAATCCTGCTGGACTCGAGGTGTTTGGGGCAGAGTGGCTGGGATAAAGCTCTTGCTAAATTGGGGCTGATGCAAGGATTTGCAGATGATGAAGGGTAGTAACAAAGGCTGTGTTAGTCAAGGGAGAACAGAGACATGATGTTCCCTCAGTGGATGGAGAAACAGCCTCCTACACAGGGCAAAGAGGTGCAAAGGTGATTATCTGAAGGGAATTCCATTTGTTATTGTGTGAATCTCAGAAAAATCTGCCGCATGCAAGCTTGGCCTTTTGTGATCACACTTCTTAGCAGGCTGTCCTTAACAAACAACCTCTCCCTTCTTTTTGTGACCACCTGCCCCACTTAGAATCCTAAAACAGTTTGATTTGCAAGGGATCTTTGAGATCATTTAGTTCTAAACCCCTGCCACGGGCAGGGACACCTTCCTCTTCCTCTAGACCAGGTTAATCAAAACCCTTTCCAACCTGCCCTTGAACATTTCCAGAGATGGGATTTGCCCAAAGCCACCCCTTCCTGCAGTCCCATGTGGAGATGCCAGCAGTTAGGGACAAGAACTGCTGATGAGAGAAGGGGACCAAGAAGCAGCTGTCCTTTCCAAAGGTCCCCATTGCTCTTGGCACCACAGAAGAAGCTGCTCAGGTGTTTCTGGGAAAAGCTTTGGTGTCCCTGCCCATGGCAGGGAATTGGAACAAAATGATCTTTGAGGTCCATTCCAACCCAAACCATTCTGTGGTTCTTCCCATCACAGGTCTCTCTTTTAAAAATTCTCCTAATGTAACCTTTAACCTTTATTTAGTAAAGTGCTAAGTGTGCTGGAGACACGCGGAGCAGGGAGGGGAGCCCAGCCCCCAGGGGAGCCTCTTGAAGAGCAGGAGGGACTGAAACCCGAGAACAGTCCCCTCTCTGGGAGCCTCCCCTGAGGCTGCGGGGACCAATCAGAGACCTGGGTTGGTGATGGACAGCCCAGGAAACCAATTGGAAGGCTGTTTCGCTTTCACAAATCACAGGGAAGAAGGTTAGCTCTGGTCTTTTGCCTTCCAGTCGGGCCGGTGAGCGGGAGCCTGCAGGGCTCTGGGCCCCCGGTGTGGGGCCCAGCCCGGCCTCCTGCGCTGCCCGAGCCCCAGCAAGGCCCTGGGGTGGACCCAGCCCGAGCCCCGGCAGGGGAGAGAGCCCAGCCCCAGGAAGGCTCCGGGGTGGACCCGGCCCGAGCCCCAGCAGGGGAGAGAGCCCAGCCCCAGGAAGGCCCCGGGGTGGACCCAGCCCGAGCCCCGGCAGGGGAGAGAGCCCAGCCCCGGGAAGGCCCCGGGGTGGACCCAGCCCGAGCCCCGGCAGGGGAGAGAGCCCAGCCCCGGGAAGGCCCCGGGGTGGACCCAGCCCGAGCCCTGGCTCCGGCCCTGGTGGGCCCCAGTCCCGGGTAGCCCTGAGGTGGACCCAGCTCAGCCCAGTCTGGCCCGGCCCCAGCCCCTGGCAGGGGCAGCCCCACGTGGCTCAGCTTGGCGGAGCCCGGCCCGGCCCCGGCTGGGCTCCCCGCTTCCTGCTCACCCCAGTTTTTCCCTCTCCATGCAGCATGGCCGAGCGGGGGGTGGGAGAGCTACTGAGGCTCTCCTTTCCCCCTGTTCTGAGAAGAGAGGCTCCAGCCAAGCACGCGGCAGAAGGAGGTCCAGCCGTCTCCACATGATCCCCTGGTGGCCACGTGTTTTTCCCAGCGTGGCTTCAGCCTGGCTCCTTACTTTCTGGATACAAAGTTTAACTCTTAGTGCATGGATGAGACTCTAGATTTTCCTGAGTTCTCCAGAACGAATGGAATAAAGCAAGAAGAATTACAGAAGTCAGCGGAATGAAGACAAGATCCCTGATAGAAGAGATTGAAAAGACGCCACTGATAAGTAGCTGAAAACTTCTTTTGTGGGTTCTAGGGGATTGTGACTTTACTAAAATTCCTTTAAGCTGTGTAATATACTTGGGGAGGTTAGGTGCTTGAGATGAAGACTTTTTTGCCTCGGGGAAATGAAGCTCTCTCTGTTTTGGGACTGGAATATTGAACAGAGACATTTGATGAAGAATGAGATAAAGAGACTTGTGTTTTCAGCAGCCTGCCTTTAAAATGGTACCCCATGTGTTTCAGCAACCCATAACACAGCTCTGGAAGGACTGTGAGAATGGGAGGAAAAATCATGAGTTGTAGTTTCCAGGCGGATACAAGTTATGAGAGTGAGACACTCCCTAAACCTAAACTAAAAAAAAAGGACTTTTCTCTCTAGAGTGAACTGAAATAATTATTTAAGTAGATGACTGACTAAAATGTTTTTCTGTAAGTTGCTGTTATGAGGAAAGGGGGAGGAAGGAACAATCTAGAAATCTCATTCTGAATTGTTTTGTGTTATTAATAGATTTCTTCTTATACCCTTTTAAGTTTTTAGCCTGCTTTGTCTTTACTCCTAAATCCTATCCCCAAGTGAAATTAAATATATTGAAATTGGAAAACCCCAGTCACACCGTGACACAAAGACAGTAATATTCCAAATTACAAAAAATTAGGTTCTGATCTCGGTTCTGTGCATATAATTTAATAATAAATAATAATAATAATAGAAGTAGGATTTCACCCACAGCTCAGTTCTGTAACCATATCCTTCTGGAGATGAGAACACTGTCTGAACTCTCCAGATGAGTGAGGAAGATAATCGCCTGAGGAATTTAATTAATATTCACCTACTTTTGAGAAGCCTCAAATTTCTCTGAAGGTTTAAACCAGTTTATTCACCCATATTGTGAAAGCACAATAACATTGAGATATCAGTAATCACAATCAGAGGGTTTCTCTGTCACAGAGAATGACACTTCAGTCTAATGGAAATAAGAAACAAACCTCTTTAAGCTTCCAGCTGGAATTATGTTCCCTTTTCCCAGAGACCTTAAGCTCCTTGCCAGGTACAACTTATACAACAATGTCAGCCAAGAATAGACTCAGAAGGTTTAAATGTTGGGTTTTTTTCCTTTTTCATTAAATGTGATGTATCTCAGTAAAGGTGAAACCATTCTTTATTTTTAGAGTGGCAAGAAAGATCAGTCTAAAGTACAATTAAATAAAAAAAAGTCCAACACTCAGTGGAAAAATTCCTGGTAAAGCCCAATCAGATCAACAGATGAGGTGGCACACAGTGGTTAATGAATGTTTCATGGCAAGTGTGAGGCAAAGAAAATTAGCCTTGGTCCCAGTCCTGATTAATTCAGTGAGGAGACAAAAAATCCCACAAAAGAGCACTTTCCCTTCTGTTTCTTGAAATTTGAGAATCCTACAAGAGAACGTGTCAACCATATTAAAGTTTTCAGGATGTTAATAAAAATTTACAATTTCATAGATGCATTTAATTTTGTCTTCATCCTACCAAATCCTACAAAATCAGGGCCAGAAAACAGCAACTCTTTTTTTTTTAAAGAGTCGAAGTTTCACAGTTTGTTTTCAATTTTGCATCTGAACAGATGGCAACTTTTGCTGTTACAATTTTTCATCACAAAAGACTGATTGATTCTCTAGTTGTTGGAGCATTTACCTCTTGTGGGAAAAACTTAAGTTCAGATTCCTGCTTTGAATCAAATAAGGCAGGTTTTTTCTATGCTGACTCTAAGCTATCATTTTTTAAAATGCTATTGATTTTTTTTTCTGAGCTAGCATCCATCTCTATTTGTTTTGTCCTGTATGTGAAAAAAATTTCTTGAAAAAAATTTGACAGAATGTTGTCATATGCAATTCCAATAATGGCTTTTTCTGATCAGAGGATTTAGTTTTGTTGATCATGATCCTCAGACCTCTCTACCTGTTTAATTAAAAAAAAAAAAATCAAACCCGAATATCTGCTCAACTTTATCCCACTTTTTCTTTTCCAATATCCAGAAAATTACTGCCTTCAATAAAAATTAATTTAAACATGATAATTATCTAGGGGGATTTCTGGACAACAAGTAAGTTCCACTCTTTAATGTCTTCCAGTTCCTAAACCAAGGTCTGGAACTTATTAAACCCACTAACTGGAGCTGAAAGAAAAGTAAAATGGAAAGATCATAGGCAGCAAAATCTGCAAGTGTGACTTTTTAGTTTCACTTGCTGTAACAGTTTCTTTGCTTTTATTTGATTTTTATCATGTGACATACCTGGTGTTTAAGACCTAATATTGCAGGAATCATTTTGTCTGATGTTATCACAAATATTGTTGTCCTGCTGATGTTTTTCCAATATTCCTCTACTCTTTTCCTGTAATTTTCTCAGTAAATACTGAATTTTCAATTATTATTGTGTATATGTGTGCATGTAGTGACATTTTCACAGCTAAATATCAGAAATTTACTTCAGCTCTTCCTTCCAAATAGACCAGGAAAATATTGCAATCATTTGCTCTTTCTATCTGCTGCATATTTAAGCAATTATGAATTCAATTTCTGGGTTTATTTGCAATCAGGAGAACTAGAAATATTTTTTTCTTACTTTCAAAAGAGAACAGAGATTCTTTTATAGCAAAGTGGTTCATGGGACCTGGAGTTTTATGACAATAATTAAGCCAAAGCCAACAAGGTAAGTCTTTGCACTGAGCTAGAGAGAGCTGCTAAAGCAGCAGGAATCCTTTCTTTACTGCTTTGGAATTCCTCAATATATTCAAGATCCAATCTTTCTAAGGGAAGTTGTGTTCTGTCTCCTGATGCCTTTTACATGAATTGTGTAAAAATCTGATCTATTGAGGAAGAACCTCAAGCCATTGACAAAATTAATCCCTAGGGTCTGCTTATTTATTTATTTATTTATTTACCCCTCTCCCTTTGCTTTCTGGTAGCACAAGGAATAAGATACAAACCTTCCTTCCAGCATTTTTAAACCTTGGATCATGTTTTTAAGCCACGAGGGTCTGCTCTGACATGTGCTGAAGTCAGGTTTTTCTTTGACTGAGCTCCTCATTGATGTGCAGTTGCTTAGAAGCTGAGTAAAGCAGACTCTACCCCAGAGCTTCTCCAACAGGATCCTGTTTCCTGACAATCTTTCAGGACTGGAGGAAACAGCTTTCTTTTTGATATCCCTGTTGTCTGGGGATCAACACCATGGATAAATTGCCATTTGCTTACTTGTTTATTTTTGGAATCTGTTGATGCATAAACATGAAACAGGACTGAGCACATGTGTAGATAGAAAACCAGTGGGGTAAAAATTTGCCATTTATTTTTGGTAAGTTTATTTAAGTCACTTTTCAAGAGATTTTGCTGCTTCTGCAGTGTTGTTTCAGTGGTTTTAATGTGGTTGTTCTTAAAAAAAAAAAAAAGGAAGGAAAAGCTGTGTAGTCTGATGGTAAACTCAGGTGATTCTGCCCTATTCAAATGGAGAAAAAGAGCCTTTTCACCCCTGGTTCCTACCTTGTGATGAAATCTCCTTCACTGAGCTGCAGTTTTCCTGTGTGTGGAAACAACCTCACCTCAGACAGGATGAAGCAGCTTCTAATTCCTCCTGTTTAATTCTTGAGGAAGTAATCTGTATTTTTGTATTCCAGGAAGAAAGAAGGAAATTTAGGATGAACACATACTTTTGATATGCAGGAACTGTAAGGAAGGCAGACCAGTAGGTCAGGCACCAGAAAGATCTCAAAGAGCACCAGAGAATAAAGGAAAATAATTGAGTGATTCTGAAGGTGCTGTTTCCATAGTTCTTCCATTCAATGACTTTTTGAGGTCTTTTGGGATTACAGCAATTCACCTGCCAGAGATCTGGGTTCAATACAGAATCATAGAATGATTTAGGTCAGAAGGGACCTTAAAGATCATCTCATTCCAACCTCTCAGTCATGGGCAGGGACACCTTTCCCTAGACCAGGTTGCTAAACTGACTAACTAACTAACTAACTAACTAACTAAATTCCCTGGAATCTATCATGTTGTTTGTGGGTTTTTTGACACAGATAATTGAGATCTCAGATAATTTCTCACAGAAATAACTTTACATAGTGAAAGTTAAGGTATTTCTTGGTACTGAGGAGTGTACTTAGTCTCTTTTAAATGCTCTTTTCCCCCACATTGTTGTTTTCCAATGTGAAGCCATAGCTGAAGTTCTTTCCTTGCTCTCCTTCTTCATTATTTGAGTTTAGTCTTTGATTTGGGTTTTTGCAGGTTTGGTCCCACATCTGACCTGTTTCTGCAATTATGGTTTGTCATCCTTGAGGAGCTCCTGACTGCATTAAAGGTGTCTCTGATCCTTTTGGGGCCAAGACTTTATCCTTTCTGCCCTGTGAATGATAAAGCATGTGAACCCTTTAGTCTATTCACTCTTCCACTTCTGTGTGTGTCTGAGCAAGTTCTGAGTTTAAATGAATTTAAAACTAAAAAGTTACTTCTTTCTTTTTGTACTTTTTTTTTAAATTCCCTGATTTCCAGAAAAGATTTTCCACTTTTGCTCTTTTACTTATCCTGTGTCAGATGTCTCTTCTTAGCCTTTCTTCTTCTTTAAGTCTCCCTGTGCAGCCCTGTGAAGTGCCATATGCCATGTGCAGAGCCATCAAGTATCATGTATTTAGCATAAAGTGTCATAATTCTCACTTTACTTGCTTGCTAACTTAGTGAATACAGATGGCTAAGTATAAAAAAAGTGAACCCTTGCTAGTACTTCCCAAAGAAAACTGCAAAGTGAATTCAATGTGCATAAACCAGAACAGAATTAAGGCAAGAGACACTTCTAACCCATGCATTCATTTTATGGGGCATGAGAAAAATGTAACCACAGGACAAACATTTCTTTGTGAATCCTTTTCAATGAAGAATTCTACTTGCATAAGAAATATAAGGTTTTAGTTCATGAACACTGCTTGCTCTTGAACAGTTTAGCAGTGTAAGTGTTACAGTCTTTTACTCAGATTTTAGGAGTATTGTTCTCTGGCTCCAGCTGCACCAGCTGAAGATAATGCCTTCAGCTGCCCCTTCCCAGGATTTTCCATCTCCTCTTTTCTGCCAGATGTGCTGTCCGAATATTTGTAATCCTTTTCTGATAACATGTGCAGTGCAAAAAAGGATCATCTACATGCTTTAAACCTGTCTAGGGTTTTAAACCAAAAATTTGTGGAGGAACAGTCAAGTCAACTACTCTGTCAAGAGGTGGTTGGGACATTGTGTCCTATGATCTTTGGACACCAGAAATAAAACAAGAGGCAAAAGTGTGAAATACATTTCCCACATAATGAGTTTGTGGTATTCAGACTGAACTCACTGAGGGATTATGGCTGAATGTGTTCCAATATGGTGCTGAATATCAGTGATTAATCCCATTTATTCCCCATTCACTACAGCAAGCAACTAAGAAAGAAAAAAGGTTTGGATTATGATAATCCAGGCTGGAAACCAGGATAAACTTGGGCACAGGAATGACAACTGCTGTAAACATCTCTTATCCAATCCAGACTCCTACCCTATGCTGTTCTCAGAGCAGCAGCAACAATTAAATTGGGCCAGACAAATCTTGTGTAAGCTGTGGTAGCTGTCTTCTACACTGGCCCTCTGAGAGCCCTTGCTGGAAAGCATGAGGTGTGTTTATCCTATTTGAAATCTGCAGGGAGAAATCTTCCTGATCCCTTCAGGAAGTGGCCTGCTTATCCTGCCTGTGGTGCTATGTGAGGCTTTGGATGTTGAAATAAAGGCTGCCTGTTGGATGCTGGCACAATCAGCTTGAAAGACTGATCAAGCTTATTTGCCTCCTGCTTGGAAACCTATCAAAAAATGCCAAGAATTAAGCTCTGGGGTTAGGAAATCTGCCATTTCCAAGATTTGTGGCACCAGCAATTGACTTCATGCCTTGGTGAGGAGCAGGCTGGAAAAGGATTCACTCGTGTCTTCTCTAATTGTTTGTCAGGGAAAGGATTGCCTCAAATTCCTATGAAAACTGGGCAAAATATCACAGTGGACCCAAGCTTTGATTCAGTCTGTGCCAAGGAATGCTTTGACATCCTCACTGATTATTGTAAGTTTCTCATGCACATGGTGTTGGACAAAGACCAGTTTAATAGTCTTTGTGCCACATTTGTGAGACATCTTTTACTGTAATTTTTGGGAGTCCGTTTCCAGCACCAGTGGAGCAGAGAGGTGCAGGATAAGGAACCAGTGGGTTTAGCTGACAGACACCTGCCACTGATGTGGTGCACAGTGCTGGGCTGGGATTATTCCTGCTATGCCTTGCCAGCACAAGATACCCCTCGTCAGTTTTTCATGGCAGCACCACAGAGCTCCTTTGGGCAATACAGCAGGGCACTGGGTAGGCTTGCCCAGAGGAATTTTGGATGTCCCAGCCCTGGAAGTATTCTTGGCTAGGATGAGGCTCTGAGCCACCTGGTCTGGTGGAAGCTGTCCCTGCATGTGGCAGGAGGGTGGAATGAAATTATCTCTAAGGTCCCTTCCAACCCAAATGTTCTATCATTCTGTGCTCACATCTACAACCTCTTCTTGTCTTCTTCCTTCTTTTACCCAGCTCCTGCTCATGAATCTCTTAGGGGAATCCTTTCTGTTACCTTTGATTTTACCAAGGGCTTGCTAAGAAAGGACATTCTGCTGACAGTTCCTCAGAGAAAGCTTTGTTCAGAGCTGACAAGGACACCATGGGTTTGGTGGGGCTCAGCAAACCACTGAAAAGGTGGGAGGTGATTAACTGGGAGTTATTCTGCTCAGACAAACAGCCCTGGAGGAAAAACATCTAAAGTCATGTGGGGCACATAGGAAGGGCACACAGCCTGTCCTTCTGCATAGGGTTAGGCTGTGGAAAGAGGTTGATGCAGCTGAATAACACCACAAATATGGAGCTTGCTGCTATAATTAACAATTTCTGATATAGCCTTCAACCCATCCTGCATAACAAAGATGGTGTATATCTCTCCATGAGATTATCTTACAAGAAAGTAATTTTTGCTTATGCTTGTTTGGCCCCCTGAGTTTTATTTTATAGCAGAGCCTCAGCAGATAAAAGTTAGCATAGTCCCACTGTGATGCTGGTTTACATGAAAAATCCTTTGCTCACATCCTCAGGGAAATATTTGTCCAAGGACAATAATATTCCTTATTCTCAAGGTTATTGTGAGGTGGAAATCACTGATTGTAAAATTGTTTGAAGCTGTGGAGTGAAATAGCAATGTCTGATTTTATGCTATTTATTATACCTTGCATTCATTCTGTCTTGAATTGACACTTTTTACTTTTTCCAGGGAAAGCAAAAGCTGGAGAAGGGGCTGAAGAGTGGGCTTGGATATTGTGGTGGTAAAAATTGGACCAGAATGAAGCCAAAGTGAACTTTAATAAATGATTTCAGTAAGAAACCATGATAGGAAAGTTCGTTTTGTGATATATGTGCCCAGTGTAGCCCAACCTCCCTGTATATAACTGTAGATAGACCAATCAATTTCTAGTAATTTAATTGCTTTCTTGCAGAAAATTGAACAACAGCAGCAACACCAAAAAAGTCAAAACAAAACAAACTACAAAGGAGGACAAAACAAATGTCTCCTAAGCTGAGTGCCACTGAGAGTTTTTCTTCTTGGCTACACTGTGTGATATTTTTCTCCCCGTTTTCTGCTCCGATTAAGAACACTTTCATCTTCTGTAAGGTTAGCAGTGCGTGGGCCTGTACAAAAGCATGCACACAAATGAAGACTAAAGCTTCATCTCTGTTCAGCAGCACTGGCAATTTACCATCAATCTTGTTTCTGTGTAACATAGAGGCACAAGAAGAGATGTATCTTCTCAGCAATTCAAGGCATATGCTTTCAGTGCTCAAGTTAAAAGAAAGGCAAAGACATGAAAAACCTGGATCAAAACAAAAAAGACTACAAGCAGAAATTCAATCCAAAATCTGAGCATTGAATACTCTCACTAAGGTACGGAATCGTTGCAGTTTCCTATCATTAGGTGACAATGTCTAAAGCTACATAAGTACCTAGAATTTTTAATATAGAGGCACAAAATGAAACACTGCAGTTTCATCCATCTGCTCATACTCACAAGGGTGAGTGTTTTGCACCTTCACCTTGTGGGGGGCTGGGTGTCCTGTTCTTGGGAGTTCATCCTGTTCACTGGATGAACTAAGAACAAGAACCAGACTGAAAAGCACTCCTAAACTCTGCTTTTAGAGTGCTCACCCTTTAAGAAGAAAACCAGCCTCTACCTTCACTCCAGCCTCCCAAGGGAGCACCTTGCCAATGTTATAATTTAATTACTTGCCTCTTAGACACAGCTGATTAGGGAAATAGTGGATTGTTCAAGCTAAAATTGCCAAGCTGCCTAGAGCTTCTTGTTTGCATCCCTTGCAGAAGATCAGCATTTGAAATTGCTGGAGGCATGGTAGTACATTTAGGAACAAAGAGGATGTCCTGACCTGTAAGTCAAGGGAAAGCACCTGCATGGCACAGTGGATGAGCCACTTATTTAGTGTTCCCTGGGCTGCAGAGCTAATGGGAAAAGAGTGCTAATGAGATCTTGGGTGCATGAAAGACAAGCTGATGTTATTTCCCCACCCACGGCTGTGGCAATGAGGACACCAGCTCTGGAGGTGATGCCAGACATGATCTGCAGTCTGGATATAAGACTGGACAGTGATCAAAGTAAAGAATTCAATTGTTTCAGTTTGTGAGAGAAAAAGAGGTTAAAAAAATAAACCCTGGAAAGTGCTTTGCGCACAAGGTATTAAAGGCTTTTGCAAAGGCAAAATACTGGGTGGTAAAGAGTACCCTCAATCTCCCAGAAAAACACATTTCATGAAGGAGCAGCAGGCAAAGACAGACAAGCAAACACTAATAACTGGCATTTTTTAGCAGTAGGGGCTATTAGTCACTGCAACACTGCAAGGGAAGCTGCGTGTTCCCTATCTTTTGGTATTGCCAAATCAAGTTTGAACATTTTTGTAAAAAAAAACACTTTTTTTTTTCATGCAGACACACAAACCAACTCAAGTTTGAAGAAAAAACCCCAAGCCAACAGCTGAAAAGGATGCAGAGAAGGACAAATCACACTATTGATGGAAAGGAGAAGTTGCTTCATGGAGAGAGTGTAAAGTTGGGAATCTTCAGTTTGGAGAGGAAAAATGTGAGGGGGGTATCCTCAAGATTATTGTAATAAAAATGGTGGTGGATGAGATCAATTCAATCCAATTAATAGGGAAAACTCCCTGAAATCACAGGACATGGATTTTAAAAAAACAAACAAACAAAGTACAAAGATGAGATGATTCATATCCTCTACTGCACTCTGGTGAGACCCCACCTACAAAGCTGCATCCAGCTCTGGGATCCCCAGCACAGAAAGGATGTGGAGGTGGAGGAGAGGTTCAGAGGAGGTCACCAAAGTGATCAGAGGGATGGAAAAGCTGTGCAGTGAGGAAAGACTGAGAGAATTGTGATTGTTCAGTCTGGAAAAGACAAGGTTTAGAGGTGACCTAATTGTGATCTTATGGAGAGGGACTATTTACAAGAGCCTGGAGTGACAGGATAAGGGGGAATGGCTTCAAACTGAGGGCAGGTTTAGATTGGATGTTAGAAATAAATTCTTCCCAGTGAGGGTGGTGAGAGACTGAAACAGAAATCCCAGAGAAGCTGCGACTGCCCCATCCCTGGCAGTGTCCAAGGCCAGGTTGGATGGGTCTAGGAGCAACCTGGGCTAGTGGAAGGTGTTCCTGCCATGGCAGGGGGCTGGAATGAGATGATCTTTAAGGTCCCTTTCAACCCAAGCTGTTCTATGATTCAATAACTCTATATGTGTATTTAAACAGAGTAGCTGTAAATGTCTGGAGCTTTGTTGCCACAGGACTTGAGAAGACTGAAAATAGAAAAATAACATGGCCAAAATAATGTCAGGGAATATCTGTGAATGCAGCAAATAGGCAGGAGTTATATTCTTTATCATGTCTAATGCATTTAGTATGGAATTTCTGACACTGCAAAAGGAAAGGACTGCACACAGTGACCATGTTTGTGTTGCCTCCTGATTTACATCTCTTTGTACATGTTATTGGACCCAGTCTCTTAGGATATGTTTTATGTTCGTATGTTCTTCTTTTAATTAGAGGACAAGGCAATTAGTGGGGATGTGGCCTGTTCCTGCGTGGGGTCAGATGATGCCAGGCCTCTGGAAGTGCTGTTTTTTGGCCAGATGAGCAGAGTGAGGCTGAAGCAGCCCACCTGCCTCCTCAGGCTGTGCCACTGGCCTTTGTGCTGGGGGAAATTGGATCCATACTGGGGCAGACTGTGTCATTCAGAGAAGTGGGAATACTGATGGCTTGGTGGATGGATTTGGGAGAGGCTCCATGGTGTGGATCTTCTAAAGGCAGCAGTGAATCCTGTGGGCTCCATCCTCAGATGTTTCCCTCCTGTGCATCTTCAGAGGAGCTGTGGGATGAGTGAATCAAAGGCAGGGACCCACCTGGGAGAGGCCACCCCAGGACAATGAATTCAGGAGACAGAAGGAAGGACGAGAGGAAGCCCAAATCTCTGTGGGAGACCACACTTCTGCTTTAGATACCAAAACCTCTTTCTAGTAACTCTTGCTGAGAGGCAGATTTATTCCCTCATGTCAGTCAGAGCAAACTCTCGATTCCTTGCTAGTATATAAAAGCTGTGTCCTCATGTGAAGGACTAAGGATTCCTTCTGATTTATAACTATATATTCTGTATCTCTATAGAACTGGGGAATGGAGAGCTTTGTTTTGTTTTGAAGTCAGATACAGCTGGGAAGAGTTAAGGCATTTCCAGGTATGTTTCTTTTTTTTCCTTAGAAAAACCCAAGTGACCAAAAGAACCAGGGAAATAGAGGGTGTGCTACTAGACATACACACCCCTGCTAAAGGACTATTATTCCTGCACATTTTTTCTCTGTATTGTCTGCAGAATTTCAAGCACTGTTTCCTCTCAACTTTCTCACCAGCATCCAAACCCACTTGGAATTTTGTTTCAAAGTGCATCAAGACCAAGATTCTCTGATGTTGTACCACCACTGGCACACGAGTGGTTGGGATTGTTCTCTTTATCTGCCACAGAGCCATCATGTCACATTTTGCTCCATGTTAAATCACTGAGATGAAAAACAAACGTTCTTGTGGAGTAGCACAAGATGTAGCCTCAGGAAATGTTGGCTCAATTCCCATCTTGGTCACACAAGCAGCAAACCCACCACGAGCCCCTTGAATCTATCTGGAATCAAATTCACTGGCAGAAGAGCAGTGAAACCTGCAGGTCTCATTTCTCTATTTGTTAATGAAATGGTCATAATATCCAAGTCTCTTGCAGAGTTTGAGGATTATTTACCCTAACACCCAGAAAACCATGATACTTCTCTATTTAGTATTATATAAGAATCTGGAGGCAAAAGCTAATCATACATGAGGGAAACAAGTAGGCAATGGATTATATGAGAGTAATTCCATGTGCAGCATAGTCTAATAAAATTAACATTTGAATGGTGACAAATAGAGAGCCTTTGGGGATGAGAGAGCTGGAAACAAGGAAATAATGAAGAGATTTCTAAGACATGAGAAATAAAATGAGATCTGTTTTTGCTCCCTGCCTGATGCTCTTACATTCAAGATTTTCGTTCAGGTGCTGAACAATAAGTGATGCAAACAAAACCATCTGTGTCTGTGCCAGATTTTATTAAATGCCGATCATAGTAAATGAACACATAAAGCAGACAGAATGGTAAACTAAATACAAATTACTGAATAAAAGAAATGGCATTTTATCATATTTTATCATTTATACATCACAGGAGATAGTTTCTTGTCTGGAGTGGTAATGAGAGCACTGACATCTTGACTTCAGATGTTCCTGTGAGTACAAAAATCACATGAATCCACTTGTAGGGGAAGGGTGAGATTTTCTGGAGTCAGAGACCAACAAATACAGAAGGAGTTGTTGGAGGTCATTGGACATAGGCTCACATTTGAGAATGGGTTTTATGAGTATGGAGGGAGAAGATAACACAACACCACTTGCAGCCGTGGCAATTCTTGGAAAAATTTCCCTTACAGACCTTCCTAGCAAATTCTTGTGAAAATAATGTGGGGCACAGAATGAAGAGGTTAAGCCCTCATCCTACTTGGAGAAGAGCAGGACTTCCAGCACAGTCAAGGCTGGCTGTGAAAATGGCAATGCATGGAACATTTCACAGAAACCATCTGTCCTCTAATCTGTACAAGGCCAGATGCAGCCCAGAACGGAGAATTGTCTCTTATCAAAAGGTGAAGGCATCAAGGTTTGGTTTTGTTCCATATTAAAAATAAAGGAGCACCATTTGAAATCTTGGAGGGAAAGGAGAGTTTGGCAAGAAAATGCCAGTTCCTGTCTCCTTGTAAGACTCAGAGCAGGAGAGTCTTAATTTCCCCCAGTGCTCAAACAACTGTCATTGACTAATCTGGAGTGCATTTAGACTCTTCTTACAAAAATAAATCTCTGAAATAGAACAATTTTCCATTTTCATATTTTATTAAAACATAGCTATATGAAAGAAGAAGCAAGCAAATAGACCTTTAAGAAATTGGTGTTTGTGTCAAAGCAGAATTGACCAGTGCTGTACTGCCCTGTATCCTGTATTGACCTTATGTTGTTGTCTTCACCTTAGTTAAGTCATCTAAGTTGAACCAGGTGTCTTTAAGAAGCTCCCCTACACTCTGTGTAAATTTAAATACCCTAAGGGGCTCCAGCAAGTCTGTGCTCCCTGCTGAGACATCTCTGAGCACAGAAGGAAAAATGCATTAGCTGATGGAAAGATATTAATAGTGCTGAGAAAGGTAAAATTCTTTCAGCTCTACTGTAACATACCCAGGCTGTTTGGGATATTTGGCTCTGACTGTGTGTGTGTCCCCAGTGAAGCGTTTACTTTGATCAAGACATTATGGCAACAATCTCCACAGATAAAATGGGCTTCTGTTAATGAGATCACCTGGACCAGTGACTGGAGAAATGACAACTGTGTATTCCTTTCTAGGTTGTTCAGATATTCCCTGCTTTGTGTTCTGCCTCCAGTCGCAAAGTCAAAGTAAATATCCATCAACTCCACAACACTTCTTCTCTGACTTTCCCCTTGAAATCACAGTTTATTTGCATTGGACAGCTTGGCAGCAAGCAAGAGATAAGACAAGCCAGGGGAAGAAAATGTGCAATGTGCACCATGCCTCAAATTTCTCTTTGTGACACATGGAATAAATGAACTTGAAAAAATCACTTTGATTCAGATGCTGATAAAATTAAGATCATTATTTTACCTTTCCAAGGGGTGGAGAAAATCATGAGATGTTCAGGGCTAAGAGAAGCTAATTCCTCATAATCTCACTCCTGTACAGGTTAAGGCCAGTTGTGAGAACAGCATGGATCATCATTTAGAGTTGCACTAAATTATTTCAACAGCCATCAGAAAAGTCACCAGCAGCTGGGAATGAGACTGAAATGGAAATGCCAGTGCAACTCTGATTATAATGTTTACTGCAAGAAAATTGTCAGAAGGATGATGTTAGTAAAAGGTTTGACTCATGCAGTTAAGCCCTTGGAAATCCATTCTGCTACTTTAATGTTTTTGTTGTGACATAATCAGTACAAGCCCTAGGAGTGTAATAAGGGATATAGTTCAGTATGAATAATATTTGTGGTGCTGGTTTCCTTCTTTCTATTGTCCTTTTCCAAGAAGAATTGTATAGGCAGCACAGAATTTCCTTACAGGCTCCATCGATTTTCTGCTGTATTTATGTAGGAGGAGGTCTGTACTTTGAGAACCCTCTAAGGCACTCGAGGATCCTTATGCCTTGGTGGAGATTATTCCACAGTCCTTGACAAGCTCTTCTGAAACCTCTACCTTTATTTGCATGAGAAGGTGAATATTGACTCAACTTTTCTCCACCTCACGCTGAGCCAAGCCAGCAGTCCAGACTCCAGGTGCTGAGTTCCTGATGGGGATCAACAATCCTGGAAGGGAAGACAAATAGCTTTGGTATAGCATTACAGAAAATAAGGATCTGATGTTTTCAGCTCAGCACTAGGGTAGATTGAGCCTATTTCTGCCTGTGGGTTCTTCTCCCAAGGTAGAAATATTCTCCTAGTTACTACATGGTGAAATCATTAAGTATCATATTCCCTTTTATCATGTCCTGGATTAGCTGAGATCCCTCCTGGAATTCTGGATACGAAGATAAAGATCCAGAAAGATGTCAGCCTTTAATCTCATTCAATCTTATAAGAATAGTGAGAATGATGTGATAGTTTTGTGTTACACAGAATTAATGCTGCTGCAACTGAGTCTCCAAATCCATTTTCATTTCTCTCTCTTTTTTTTTTTTTTTTTTTTTTTTCCCCAGGACTTCATAATATCACTTTTGGCAATGAACAAATGAGCAAGGAATTTTGGAATGAACTTACTATCCATTGAGACCTTCTTATTTGTTTTAATTACTGGATTGTATCAAGTATGATCCTGACAGCAGAACACTGGTGCCAGAAGGGAGGGTTGGCAGAGATTTTCCATTCTAAACACTGATATTTGGTTATCTACAACAACCTCTTTTTCCTAGGTTAACATCTCCCCCCTCCCCAGCAGTTGCCTTAGAAAATTGTGTCTTATTGATTTTTATTTTTAGAAAACTTAGTCAAAGTTGATTTGTCCATTTTCAGGAGTCAGGTTAATAAAATATTTGTTCCAACATTTGTTAAAATGTTGTTCCAACATTTCTGAAAAAATCTGGGGATTTTCTATTCCTTTTGCTTCCAGTGAGCATTTCAAAAGAGCTTTTTCTCCCTGAAAAACCAATCTAAATCTGAACAAAGTGCTGGTCCTTGGAGATTAGACTAACACTAAATGCAGAATTCCCAAATATGTTGTCTGTTCTAGATGTCTTCCAGCCAAAAACTGAGCAGGATTTTCTCTGTACTAGGAGTTCTGGACTATAGCAGGTTGAATATTGCAGATGCAGAGTTTTAATTATGGTTCACAAGGTAGAATCTGTGTAATCCACAGGCCTGGGGAATGGAGGATCATGTTTTACAGAATGAAAAGGGTTTGCACAGCTTTAGATCCTAATATGATAAAAATATGATTCAAAGTCTCACTGTTCTCCTCTCATCATCAGATAATACAAATATCATCAAATACCAAGTTTCCTGGTGGAGTTTCCCAAAGATGAAAGCAAAAAGATATTTCTATGGTTAAAAATATACAAATAACAGCATAAATGTATGTGGGATTTAAATTATGTTGCCAGATCAGATTAATAATTCACTAACAGTTTAAATCCATTGTAGCATTTCCAAAGCTAGCAGTGCTTGAGTTAGTAACTGTATCAATGTATTTTTATTGTTATTTTTTTGGTGTGTAATTATAGTGTAGGCAGATGGGAAAACAGGAATAAATGAGAGTTGTTGGATGATGCTCATTCCTGTTGACCTCATTGATTTGCTTCATGGTGAGCAGAAAAACAACAAGATTTCTGTTCTCCTATTTTAAAATCTTTTCTAGCATATAAATGTTTTCAGTTTTTTCTTATAGGCATTTAAAGATTATTCTTATTATTTATATTTAGAAGACTCCTGACCAGGACAGGAGTCTAACATTTTAATCATGTCAGACATTAATACAGCATTTTCACTTTCTGTACACGTGTTAGGAAATGCAGTCAAGGACACAGAGAGGTGGTGAGATATTTCACAGTTGGTTTTTTCAGAGCAGTGCCAGATCAGGAGGATAATTCAGGTGTCCTGTGTGCCACCCTTGCACATGTACTCACCGTATGATCTGATAGAATGCTGAAAGTGTGTCTTCAGTGGTTCCCTCCATCCCTGGGTGGTTGATGAATTTTATCTGCATTTGAGAAGACTAAAACACCTCTGTTTTTGTGACAAAACAGGAGTCATTTCTTCACAGAAAGGGCTCTCAAGGACTGGACCAGGCTGCCCAGGGCACTGGTGAAGTCACCATCCCTGAAGGGTTGTAAAAGACAAGTAAATGTGGCACTTGGGGACATGGTTTAGTGATGGCCTTGGCAGTGCTGAGCTAATGGTTGGACTAATTGATCCACCCTAAATGGTTCTTTGACATTATTTCTCTCTCAGCTCACACCTTCCCCTGAAGGTAGGTTACTGCCAATGAAAGTTGGAAGCCTTTGTTTCCTGGTCTGAATCACCAGCAAAGCAGGTTTGGACTGTTCAAATACCTCATCATTCTAATAGTGCTCATCATCATCATATTTTTTTGCTGGGAAGCTTAATAAATGAATGTGATTGTGGATGAAATCTTGTTCATGGGGTGTAGGGTGGTTCCATGGCAGATGTAGGAGGGAAGAGGACTTTTTGGATATCCTCGTGGCTCCTAGCCTTAAAATAACCCTGCAGAGGGAGGGGGATGCAGGGAGAGAGGTCTGAGCATTCTGTCCTAAATATTTCTTCCTTGTGTCCAGGGTGGTGAACTACAAACTAAACTTTGATGATGCCTTCACTTGTAATATGAGAGAAATAAAGTGATCTTCCCTGGACTTCTTGAGATAAAGAAGATTCATCCTTGGGGGAGGATGAATCAGTCCTACAAATGTTCTGTCTGCATATCAAAGTGAAACTATCATTGCTTCAACCAGCGGTGCTCCATCTGCATTTGTGGCAGACAGGAAGCAGCTGGAGAATTTTGCAGCAGGAAAAGGTTTCCTAAACTACAGGAGAGCCTGGGGAATCCTTAAAATCTGCTGAGAAGCTTCAGTGAAACTTATTCATAGAGAGAAAATCCTTGAGTGCCAGTGAGGAAAGATGTTTAGAGAGGTTGTCAATTCTGAATAGAAACAGTCAGAAGGGAGAAGGGATCATGACCTTGGATCCCATCACAGTGGTGTCCCACAGGGCAATCCAAAGTGGCAGCTAGAAAAGGGACAGTATCTCACTTCACCTTTTATTGGTTTTTATGTTTCTCTGTTTATTTTCAATTTTGCTGTCATGTTCTTAAAGATTTTTTTTTTTTTTTTTTTTTTTTTTTTTTTTTTTTTTTTTTTTTTTTTTTGGGTCAAGATAAATCTCTTATCTTCCTTATGTTTGTTTGTTGTCAGGAGCAATCTCAGGTGAATCTGAAAAGCTCAAGGCCCCTCATTTTCCCAGGAACTAGAAAAAACCCCAAGTACTGACTAAACAAATCCTCAATGGAAGTCTCCTCCAAACCTTTCTCGTAGGATATGTTTGAGACTGAAAAATCTGGGGGAGAGAAATTCACTGTTGGACATAAACCAATGATTTTACAGCCAATGCTGCTCTCATCTGTAGTAGGCACATCTCTAACCTAAGAAGAATGTCCTGAAACATTAGAGTCTGGAAATAATTTTCAGCTTAGTCAAAATCAGGAAACCCAGGAAACTATTGATTCATTGAAGCACTGCAACATAACAACTTTAAGAGATTTGCTTTAAATTCTCCACTTCTTAAAACATTTTTGTTCAGGTTTAACAGCAAACAAAGAAGCAGGTTCTTGGTGTGGGCTGAGGAAGCCCTGACTGTGTGTCTGCTTCTGGAAATAACTCCCAGAGCCTTGAGCTCCCTAAAATGTATGGACCAGAAGAGTTTCTCTGGGGAATGAGGATCCTTGATTGAACACAGTATTAGTGGGGATTTGCAATGACCAGCAAGCCTTCAGGAAAACATGAATTCCCAGCACTCAGACTATATGTGAGAAACCAAGTGCTGAACTTATATAAGTGAGCCAATATAAATAGAGGTTATTCAGAAATTAGTTTCCCAGTGCTAATGGGGTACCAGATATTCCAGCTCAGCATTTTTTTTTTTTTTTAGGAAAAGAGTATTTCAGAGCTCTTTTTCTGTCCATTCCCTACCTCTTCCCTTCCCCCCCCCTTTTTTTTTTTTTAACCTACCTGTTGTTCTTTTCCCACTTTTTATAGCTATTTTCCATTAGGACAAAAAAAAAAAAATCTGCAAAAATAGGGAAGTGTTTTTCAAACCTTTTTTTTTTTAATTTATTTATTTTTACTATTCTTCAATCTATTAACTGTCTGTGCTGAGTGTCAGGGGATTTATGTTAAGTATTGTTCCCTGATTTTTCACCTGGACATCTTTTCTATCACATCCTGATCCACTTCTTACCTTCTTACTTCAGATTATTGTCCATGCTTTGTCACAGTGTGGAATTTTCTGTGAAATCAAAGCAACTCAGCCTTGGTTTTGTTTTAAGCAGAACAAGGATTGCACAGGAAAAGGGGTATTTCAGTTCACTGACTGACCTACAAACAAATAAACAATTTCATTTCAAATTGACCAGAAATGAACAATTTTTCATCCCTGTGGAAATGGCTGTGTATCCTTATAATCAGGACAGTTAAGATAGGATCAACACACAGAATAAATTTCCTGGATCAGACAAAGGATTTTAATCCCTGTTTCACATAGCAAGCTTCACATCCTATTGTTTTGAAGGATATAATTTTCCATCTGCATACATGAACTCAGCCATGCACATAATTTCTTCAGCCAATATTCCTGAAGATTTTAAGTTGGAATCATAAGGAGTCTGACTTATCCATTCCCAAATATATTGATTCAGAAAACTAAAGATACTGAGGTGGTATTTGAACTCTGTCAGAAGAGGTACAAATTTAATTTCCAGAATGCCACTTGAATTGAACAGCTGTTGATTAACCTAATCATTTTCCTAATTAGAAAGCATGTTGTTTTAATTAAAATAAGTCTTAAGTTTGGAAAAATGAAAACAGAGTGATTAAAATAAGATAGAAGCATAAGACACTTCTGTTTTCAAGCCACGTGCTTAACTTCCAGAGAGCTGATCTGAAGATATGACTTAAATTCACTCTTTTTCCATTTCTTTTCACCTCTAAAGATGACAATTTCTTTTCAAGGTGGATATGATATAACATCACCATTTCACCATGCCAAATAGACTGGAAGAACAAGTTTGTGAAAAAAGAAATAATTTGACTCTGAAATATGTAACTATAATTTTTCAAAAATGTATCTTTGAATCAACTTCAGATGGTAGTACAGTCTACACCAAGCTGTGAAGACTTTATCATAATAAATTTTCAGGAATAAGTCAATGGAGAATTTGGGAATCTGTTGAGGACACGGTGTGTACACAGCAATATGAGATGTCCAGATGGACATCTGCAAGCTCCATCTCAGCTGTTCCTTGTCCTCATGCGCTCTTACACGAGGTGAATCATAGCCTGGTGACTCCTCAGCATCTTCTCTGACCGCCTTCTCCTTTGACTCACACCATGGGGCACAGTCAAACACTGCAGTGATTTTTGAGAGGAGTTCTGAGGTGATTAAAATTTCATAGAATATGAGAATGGTTAGGGTTGGAAACAACTTTAAGGATCATTTAATTCCAGTCCCCTGTCATGAGCAGGTACAACTGTCACTAGACCAGGTTGCTCAAAGCCCAATTCATTCTCTTCTCTTCTCTTCTCTTCTCTTCTCTTCTCTTCTCTTCTCTTCTCTTCTCTTCTCTTCTCTTCTCTTCTCTTCTCTTCTCTTCTCTTCTCTTCTCTTCTCTTCTCTTCTCTTCTCTTCTCTTCTCTTCTCTTCTCTTCTCTTCTCCTCTCTCTCCTCTCCTCTCCTCTCCCTCCCTCCCTCCTCCCCTCCCTCCTCCCTCCCCCTCCCTCCCTCCCTCCCCTCCCTCCCTCCCCCTCCCTCCCTCCCCTCCTCCCCCTCCCTCCCTCCTCCCTCCCTCCCTCCCCTCCTCCCCTCCTCCCCTCCTCCCTCCCTCCCTCCCTCCCTCCCTCCCCTCCCCTCCCCCCTCTCCTCTCTCCTCCCCTCTCCTCTCCTCCCCTCCCCTCCTCCTCTCCTCTCTCCTCTCCCTCTCCTCTCCTCCCTCTCCTCTCCTCTCCTCTCCTCCCTCTCCTCTCCTCCTCTCCTCTCCTCTCCTCTCCCTCTCCTCTCCTCTCCTCTCCTCCTCCCTCTCCCCTCTCCTCTCCTCTCCTCTCCTCTCCCTCTCTCTCCTCCCTCTCTCTCCCTCTCCCTCTCCTCTCCTCTCCTCTCCTCTCCCTCTCCTCTCCTCTCCTCTCCTCTCCTCTCCTCTCCTCTCTCCTCTCCTCCTCCTCTCTTCTCTCTTCTCTCTTCTTCATCCCATTTCTCTTCATCCCATTTCTCTCAGTCTTTCCACATAGCAGAGATGTTCCAGCCCTGTGATCATCTTTGTGGCCTCCTCTGGCCTCATTCCATCAGGTCTCTGTCCTTCCTTGTGCTGAGAACACCAGAGGTGGATGCAGCCTTCCTCAAACCCAGCCCTGAGCCTTGGTAGCATCTTGTGCCTCTTATTGCCCCAAACCTTTGTCAGTGACAATGGCTCTACAGAGCAAGAGGAAAACTTCCATCCTTCTCATCTGCTTAGGGAATCTGGTCTTTTCCTCCTTTAGATTGGCAAATGAGGAGATCTTGGAGTGGAATTGCTCTGTGTTGTGAGTCAGCTCACAGCATAAATTCAGCTGGAATAGACACAAACGATTCTGCTCATTCCAGTGGTGCAATTTTCCATTATGCTAATTAAAGTTTCCTCTGAAGAGATGAAAGCCTGTGTTCCCATTCCTGCAATGGGAGCTGTGGTACAGATGGGGGCTGCCTTGATCCCACTGAATACATTTGGTCAGGCACTTCCCTTGCACTGCACTGTTCCCTTTCCAGGGTCTTGCTTGCCCACGTGAAAAGTTCTTTTTCACATCACTTGTGTGCAGCAGAATTCCTAAAGTGAGTCCTTGTGTGTAAGGTTTGCAGCATTTCCTTTCCAAACTGGGATGTGCTGGGGGGATAAAGCCAGAAGAGAGAGAGGTTATGACTCTATCTTCTGATGTATCTTGCTAATCAAGAGGAAAAACTCCAAATATTTGTCTAGCAAGACATTCCTTGATTCTCTGTCTTGTATCAAGTGGAGTTCTTCAGAGAAGCTGACTTTCTTCTTCCAGGTCTGTTTCTCATTATACACTCGGGATCAGTTCAACTGTTTTTACTCATTCCTCTCTCCTTTCTAACACAGAGATACCAGACTTAGAACTACAGAATGGTTTAGGCAGGAAGGGACCTTAAAGATCACCCAATTCCACCCCCTGCGATGGGCAGGGATGCTTTCCATGAGAACAGGTTGCTCCAGGCCTGTCCAACAAAGGCTGGAACATCCCATTGCAGGGATGGGGCAGCCAGTTTGGGGAACCTGTGCCAGGGCCTCACCATCCTCACAGAGCAGAATTCCTTCCTAATATCCAACCTAACCCTGCCCTCAATCAGTTTAAAAACATTCCCTCTTGTCCTGCCACTTGAGCTCCTTGTCCAAAGTCGTTCATCAGCTTTCTTGGAGCTCTCTCAGACACTGGAAGGGACTCTGAGCTCTCCCTGGAGCCTTCTCTTCCCCAGGCTGAACAGCCCCAGCTCTCCCAGCCTGGCTCCAGAGCAGAGCTGTCCCAGCCCTCAGAGCATCTTCATGGCTTCCCACATTCATCCTTGTTCTGTGAAGGTTCTGTGCTCTGTCCTGCCTTTCCAAGACCCACTGAGTCCTTACTTTTTCCACACTGCCCCTGAGAGCAGCAGACATGGCCCTGAGATTCCCAGTGGCCACTACTAAGCTGGATGCCTCCCTCGGATTATTTATGTCAACTTGGCCATTATTGGCAGAAACAGAGTCTGTCCTGGTTATACTTTTCATTCTCTGCTTAGGATAAGTACCCCAAGGAAAAATTATTGCCTTTTCTTCAGGCATAAAGTAATAATGATTTTTTTTTCTGTAGATGCTGTTGAGCATCTTGCTGACTGAAGTGAGAGCATTTAGAGATAAAAGTGTGGTGTATCACTTCTGCCTTGCCAGGGCAAAAACAGATCAAACCTCTGCAAATCACAAACACAAAGAAAGGTTTTGCAGAGCCATCCACGGCAGGGACTGCAGGAGGGCTTAGCCTGCTGTGCATATCAAAGTTTCCCTGGTTATGCCTTGTCTCAGTTGCAGCTTTAAGAAATTCCTGAGCAAGGGCCTCTGCCTTCCTTAATAGGAAGTTGTACCACTTTTAAAGCTGCATTTGTATCTCTCACACAGCAAGAGCTCTTGTCACATGGAAACCATCAAATCAAAACACTGACATGGCAAGAGAATAAGCCGAGATAATGAAATGAGAAATTAAGAGCATGAAAAGCAAATGCTGTAGAAAAGCTGACACTTCATAATACTCCTACTGAACACTTGCCTGTATTTCAAAGTCAACCGATAAGAAATTATTTGCTTTTCTTATATAACAGAAATAGATAAAGGATTCCGTTTGGATAGGAGAAGATTCCACTAGGCTGCAATTTACGTATGAATGCTCAATATTTAAAGGAATTGCTTCTTTCACTTTGTCAACTGGCATAAATGTATGCTAAAGAGGGATTCATTAGAAAAAGCCATGCAATGCATGAGCTCAGCTCCAATAATCCTGATCTTGCCAGGCAGGTGTTTTGCATCCTATTAGGATATGGCACATGGAGCTGCCAAGCAGGAGACTTGCCACATGGGTTCTGATGTTCTTTCTTGGAAACAGAGTAAGAGGATCTCACCTCTCTCCCCTAAAACAAAACACCATTTCCTCTCTGTGTGCTCATAGTGGAGATAGTCCCATGTGTTATCCAGAGGGAAATAAATGCCTTCAGTGTGTGCCCCAGAGAATGAGAGGCGAGCTCCTCTCCTGCACCCTGACCCTCTCTGGCACAGAGGGACTCAGCCATGCTGGTCTGCCTGCAGAGGTGGGACATCAGAGACCTGCACTTTGTCATGGTTGGATTGCATCAAATCTGCACCTGGGAGCAGCACCTCCACCCTGAGCTTGCCTTGCCACACTTACTGACCTGCTGCCCTTATTTAGCCCAGTTCAGGGTTTGTACTGTGCTGCACAAATGCCCCTCCCAGTATCCTGGCTGTAAATCAGTGATAATTCTTCCTTATCTTGCTATGGAACTGTCAAAAAAATTAGATATTTCCTGTAATGTCTCTTGTGCTAATCTGTTTGTCATATGCTTTCCCATGGTTGCTTTGATATAACAATTAACCCATTTTAAATGTCAGAATGAATATTCCCCCAAAACATGCTTATTTTAAAGGGGTGTAGGAGTGAGTGAAACTCAAAACCAAAGGTTGAAGCTACTTTTCTTCCAGGAACAGCAACAAGAGAGATTGTATGCTGTCCAAGCTGGTTAACCCAAAGACCCAAGAACTTTTCCCTTCCTCTTTTCCTCATGTCCTTGCTTTCATGAGTGAAGTTTATCATTCATGCTTGCTTGGGATTTGATCTGCTACATCCCTTGACAGTTGAAATATAAAAATTTCCACCAAAACTCCATTTAAAATTTCCAGCCATTCAAGGCAGCTGGAACTCAAGCTGTGGGATTTGAAGAACAAAAATATATACATAAATATATACGTTATCATATTACTTATTTGTTGTGTGCTTTCTTCCATATTTAGCACACATACTGCGCTGCCAGGTAAAGAATAATTATGTTTATTTTTTGGCTGCTTTCTTCTATATTTAGCGCAGACACTGGCTCACCAGCTAAAGTATAATGCCATTCTCATTACCCAACTTCAACTGCAAGCCACCTGAAAAAAACAAAACATTTATTTGTCCGTATCCCCTGAGCATTACACATAAAGAATCCTGACCAGACCACTGGGGGCTTAATTTGCTTTTTTGTTTGGTTTCCATGGAGTTTAGTTGTTGTTGTTGTTGGTGGTGGTGGTGTGTGGGATTTGAGTTTTTTTGTTGGTGGTTTTTTTATTATTCTATACATGCTTGCCAGCTTTGGAAGCTGAAGATAATGACAAGGCATAAAACTTCCCATCTACTCCAAACCTTAATATTCTTCTTTAATGGTTTAGTACATTTGGAGTTGGTTAACAGGGAGAGAGGGAGGCTGAAAGGGTGCTTTGCATGTTGGTGTATATTTTTCATGACTGCACAGCATTTCCTGGAGTTGTTCTCCAAGGCATCTGAGTGCTTGTTTACCAAGAGGCAGCTGTCCCCCACTGTAAAGGAAAATCAAGAGAGAGACCACTTTAAATTCATTCATTTCTAACAGAAAGGACACAAACAAAGGATAGAAAGAATCTGTACCCTGTTGGTACACGTTTGCAAATAAAGAGCCACTGTTCAGAAATACCTGAAAAGTGGGTACATTGCTTGAGAAAGTCAAGTAGCTGTGCCACAAAACAGAGTTGTTTATGCACTGTATTAACATCAAGAAGAATTCAGTAGCAAAGCAGATAGGAGGGGATTTTTAAAGGTGGTATTTCTACAAGGACCACATGCAAAAAGTCCCAGTTACCAATAAGCAATATTCCCACATCTGTTGTTATACATTCAAGTGAGCTGCAGGATAAATGAGGATAGGAAGACTATTTTGAATGCTGCTGCCAGCTTAATATATAAAAGTCTCCCAAGATGAGGTGTCCCCTTGGTTTGACTATTCCTGAGCAAAATAGTGAGCTGTGCCTTCCAGTCTGAGAAGCTGCAAATAACCTGTGTACACTTGGAGTGCTGCAAACAGGAGGAATTAAAAATAAACATAGAGATCATAGAATCATGGAATAGTTTGGGCTGGAAGGGACCCTAAAAATCATCTGGAGATTCTGGAATAGATTCAGCATTTCAAGCAATTGTTATGTTGGAAAAAAAAAATCTTGAAATGATTTAGTTATTTGGTATTTTGTTTTTAATCTGAGTTTTTATCTCAATATGTTTTTTTTTTTTTTCCTCTCGTCATCATCTCTCTGTTTATTATTTGGATGTCATGCTTTGCACTGAGCTGGGAAGTGAAAAAGCTGCATTTGAGGGACCTTTCCTGGCATGTGTGCTTGCAGCTGATGAAGATTTTTAGGAATACTATTTCCCCTCGTTCATTCTCTCTCACAGCTAGATACAATATCACTTTCCAGCTCTCAATCTTCAGGAGAAGTAGCATCTCTTTGAATTTCTGATGGCTGTCAGCTTCATGTAGATGCTGAGAAGATGAACATTGGGAAGTCAATGAGAGAATCATTTAAGGGTCTTGAAAATGAGAGACGTGTGAGTGTCAGGATGTAATTTGTTTTCTTAAAGCACAATAAACCTGCAGGATAAACTTTCATCTCCAGCAATCACAGCAAGGTGCTGGTGGTGATATCTAAGAATAGACAAGCAGATTTCAGTGTAACAGGATTGCTGGAAAAGCTAAATAGAAAGAAAGACTTGGCATTACCATGGAGGCCAAATAACAGGCCAGATTTCACTCAGCTGCAAAGGCAGCAGAAGCTTTGACAGGTGCAAGTGGAGCTAAAGCTGAATATTTATGTGACTGATTCACTGCATCTTGCTGTTTTGAAAAAGCCATGGCTGGACTCTTAAGAGAGGCCTATGTGTACCATAAATGCCTCTATGTGCATTTCTAGGGCTTCTACTAAGATGTTTCAGGGAAAATACCAATTCATCAGCCCTGAAGTGTTTCCTCTAAATCTCGTTAGGCTTGATGAACTTAGCTGAATTCAAGACAGGGTTTCCATGGAAACTTCTCAGTTTTATTTTTCATCAGTGCTGCTGAGGAGCACAGCAGAGGCAAATCAGCCACAGGGTTTAACTAAGGGCTCTTTTCCCAGAATTATGGGATGGTTTGGGTTGGAAGGCACTTTTAAAGACCATCTTTGAAACCCCCTGAATTTCAAACAACTTCCACTGGAACAGGTTGCTCCAAGCCCCATCCAACCTGGCCTTGAATTCCTGCAGGGTGAAGCATCCAAAAATTCTCTGGGCAAACTCTTCCAGTGCCTCATCATCCTCACAGGGGAGCATTTCTTCCTAATATCTCTTCTAAACATGCCCTCTGTCACCTTTAAAATTTTTGACCTTTATCCTTGTCTTTACAGGCCTTGTTAAAAAGTCTATCAAAAAGTCTTTTCCTTTGGGATAATGCCATCCCTCATGGATGGTCTTGGGATGGAGAAACCAACTTTTTCTGGGGCATTGAGCTGTTGCAAAGTGTTGGGAAGGTATTTTTACTGAGTATAAGTATAGGTATGGGAGTCAGGTAACACTTGTGGACTGGAAATAAAGTGAAAAATTGTAGTCCCAGATCACCTTTGAATCCACAAACTTTACTGAGATATCTAAAACTTCACTTAGGTCATTCAGTACATGCAGTGATGTCCTTCTCTCATCCAAATTTCCACAAGACTGATTTTCCCAAGCAGTGTTTGTCCTGGTGATTTTTATCAGAATTGAGCTTTCCAAATGAAAGCACAGACTCTGAAAATAATGAAAGAAAAAATAGTGATTATAGGTCAACTACATTTGCAAGTATGTTCTTATTCTGTGTATGTTTTAAAAAAACAAATATCTCATTTTTAAAAGTCTTTGTTTGTTTTACTTATTGAGAGTCAACTTCTCAGTTTTTAGTTGGATTGTACTATGTTAAGGAGATTCCTGCTGGCTGACATTTTCACACAGTAAAATCACTGATTTATGGATGAAATGTAGGGAAAAAAGAGATTCTGAGGACTCTTCCACCTGAGGGATCACTTCATGGGATGAAGAGAGGCTTAAAGGAAATTAGCAAATCAAAGGGGAAATTGTTTTGTGATAGGACCAGTGAGGGTTTGCAGAGCATTTTCTGGTGTAGTGGTCACACACAAATGACAAAGTCAAAGTCGTTGGTGTCACACCACCAGACTTTAGGGACACTCATAATAATCTGATGGGGACACTGCATATGTGTGTGAAATGAACTAGAAGGCAGAAATGTGTCGAGACTAAATCCAATGAGAAGCATTTTTTTTCTTCCTGGGAATTTTGGCTTAAAGGATAACCTGTAAAGAAAATTATTACAATACACAAGTAAGGTCCTGGAGTCTATATAGAGTAAAAATAAAATTCTATGGTAGAAATGTATTTCAACTTCCTCAGGAGAATTCTTCCAATATAGTCTTTCATTCTCTCTGGATCTCTATTTGATGAAAAACTTTGAAGAATCTCTGCCTTTGAGTCCAACAAAGCAAAAAACTCAGAATCTGCAGGGACAGAACAGTTCTGAAAAAACATTAAATTTTTGTGTCAAAGACAATAATTAGATTAAGATGTCTGATCTGAGAAAATGTAAGTCAGTAAAGATTGCCCCAAATATTTCTGTGCTTAATTCTCCTCATCTTCAGTGTGAATATAAAGAGCTAATATCACATTTTACTCATCAGTTTTTAATGTTCTTTAAAATCTATTAGATTATGAAAATTACATCTACATATATTTAATATATATTTATTTTTATTTATCAACTTATAGACATTTCATAGCTTCAGTGGAATTGTATCTACTTTGGATTTCTTTCTGATATTGTACAAAACTCTCTTACAATTAGATTTGTACAAAAAAGATATTGAGGATGAGATTACATTGATTTCCTTTTTTCATCCAGTCTAACCTGGGTACCTCTCTAAGGAGCATGGACATCCAAGGATCCTCAGGAGTCCGTGAAAGCAAATATTTCCAGTGTATTATAATGTCTGTCTAATGCCCTAATCACAGACCAGGAGCTGATCCTGCCTCTGTTAGGCAGGGTAATTTCAGGATATACTTTAAAGGATCAACAGTGTTTAATGATACGTTATTCCATGTGGAAACTCTAATCAGATTGTGTAAGTCACCCCAAAACTCACAACATTCCATTTCCCATGCCATTCTTATGCTCCACTGGAAACTGAATGACAATACCCTCGTTCTTAATTGCAAATTAAAAGAGAAAAATAAACCCATGAGTCTTTCTTGAACTATTTTGCCTGCAAGAAGCAATGCCAGCAACTGGCAAGGGAATGTTGATAATTCTATTGATGTACTTTAAAATTGCATGTTGAAAGTATTCTATTTATCTTCTGAAAAAGAAGGGGACATGTTTTTAGATATAAAAAATAGACAATCTGACTTAGGAAGTTCATTTTGTTATTGGAGATACTGCACTTAGTAGCACAGAGGAGCATAATTGGAGTGATAGAGATTAATGAGAATTCATTTTTCCACTGAGGCTGCCATATATTATCTCTTGATCCAGTTCAGTGTTAAGACCCATAAACTGTTGGTTTGGCAAAGTTAACAGCTAATGTGTGTCAGTGGGATGGAAGGAGAAGCAAAAAGTGGGACAAGAAAAATCTGATTTTCACAAGATGTGAGGATGGTGAGACCATGGCACAGGTTTCCCAGAGAAGCTGTGGCTGCCCCATCCCTGGCAGTGCCCAAGGCCAGGCTGGATGGAGCAACCTGGGATAGTGGAAGGTGTCCCTGCTTGCAGAGGGTTGGAATGAGATGATTTTAAGGCCTATTCCTGCCCAAAACATTCCATGAATCTCTGATAAGTTTCCATGGCACTGTGATGCAAGGAAAGACAATTTTTCATTTTTTTATATATGTATACACACATCAAGGTTCTACTGTGATTAAGTAAAGGGATGTGAATACTACAGGTACATCAGACTTTGAGTTTCTGAATATTTCTATTTTTTAAGACAATGTCCAAAAAGTAATAGTAAAAAGGAAAAGGAATGGACTAAAACCTGTCATCGGATTCAATTGACGTCAAAGCCATTTTCCCAAGAGGGTAAAGCTCACCACAAGGCCAAAAGCCAGCTGAAGGCTTAGCATCACTTCAAATCCCTCCAGAAAATGAAATTTCACTGATGGGTAAGGCTCAGAGCAGGCTTTTACGCAGTGGGGATTTTCACAAATGTGGAGGTTTTATTCTTTTGTGCTTTCTCAGTGACCTTTGACTAAATGTGTCTTTTCTGCAGCAATCAAGCAACATTAGGAATAAAACAGGCAAGATAAAAAGAACCTTGAGAACATTTGTTTTTATTGCAAGGTGTCCCATTCCCTGCCAGCCTGAGGAAATGAAGCCTGGGAGGGATAGCTGTAGAAGAGCACTTTACTGAATTGGCTTTTCCCACTCCCATTTCATAACAATGAGGGATGAAACACAAATTTTAACACCTAGACAATTCATTTTAGCATAAATATACAGCTTTAAAAATTACTAAAAGGCTATATCAATTATAAAAGTGATTTACCAAGCAAAATTAATTTTGTCACCTGTCACTTTTATGTTTGTATACCTGCTCTCTCTCTCTCTCTCTCATTGGCTTTTATGCTTTCTATATGCTAAATACTCTCATGATCCTACAATAGACTTCACAGGGTTTGACAGCCAGAGGGCTTTGTTACATTATCTTATTTTTTTCTCTTTTTTAGTTGTTGTTTAGGGAAATAATTGAACTCTCAGTTTTATTCTGCCTTCACTTACCTACACCTGCAGTCAGTCACCTTGGATACTTGTCTTGTTCATTATTTATCATCACATGTGTGCTAATGTTTAATGCCAGAAGCAGAGATGGGCTCTCATTTGCCTTTTTCACACACAGAATAAAATGTCTTAGTTCTTTTTCCATGAATAATATAAATTTGAAGCTAGATTGAACTCCTGTGTGATAAAATTCATCTTTATACAGCCTGAGTGTTCTGTAATGCTCTTCAATCTCAGTGCAAATGGTTTTGAGCTTAAATTCTTGCAAACGGCTGCCATTTTTGGGTGGTTTTTTTGTTGTTGTTGTTTTTTTTTTTTTAGTTTTTTTTTTGTTTGTTTGTTTTTTTCATTTATTTCAGTTTTGCAAAAAGAGAAATTTGGAGTGTTAATATTACATGAAGAGCTATTTTTTTCCCCTGTTAATGGAGCTAAGTGGTTTTGATGCTGGAAACTCTTCTCACTGCCAGTCAAAGCTTTAGTGGAATTTACTAGAGAAATATTATAGTTTTTAATGAAAACTAAGTTCTAGAAAAGCATCAGATAAGCTTATAAAAATAATCCCCCTGCCATAAAGAGTGTGATATAGAAATAAAAAAAATATATGTTATAAAAATTACAGAGACCTTGACAGAAGTCATGGATATTCATGGATATTCATGGATATTTCCTCACCCTTTGTTATGTCTAATATTATTTAAACTAAGCAAGCCCAAACTCTGACTTTCTCTTTCTGAGAAAAGAGTTTAGAAGCAGCAGCAGCCTTTACACTGCCTGTTAGGGAAATCTCAGCCAGCTCTGGCTGATGTCTCAGTGCCATTCCACAGGATCTTGTCACCCAAAAGGGTAAAGTTCCATATGGAGCAGAGGTGCAGCAAGTCCCATTTGATGAAAATCTCATCTCAGATTCAGAAAACTCATGGAAAAGTGTTGATAAGTGACAAGCTTATCAATTTCCTGAATTCCAAAACTCTGAAAGGAGCCTGGAAGAGTTTCACAATTGCTGGATGAGCCAGTGAACAAATGGAGGCTTTTCCCAAGATGGTGCTCCCAGTATCCCAAAAAACCTGGTGACATTGGGTGCTCCAGGCTGTGCTTGGAGCTGGAATCTGCTCCCAACCTTGGATACACCTTTTGATGTTAGATATGGCCAGGTGGCTCAGCAGCAGGAGTGCAAGGGTGTCCTCATGTTGTTCTTTCTCATCCTCTCCTGCAGTTTGTCCCCTCTCCACGCTGCATTGCACCCCTGCACGTGAATTCAGGCATCAGAATTCCAGCCAAATCTTCCTTTTGTGTTTAGGTCCCTGAAAGAAAATGTGGGCTCATAGAATCATAGAATGGTTTGGATTGGAAGGGTCCCTAAATACCATCTAATTCCAGCTCCTCTGCCATGTGCCCCACCTAACCTGGCCTTGAACATTTCCAAGGATGGGGAATCCACAACTTCTCTGCCAACCTGTTCCAGCTCAGTTCAACCACTGCTAACTAAATCCTCTCCTCAGCTTTTGTCTTTGCAGAGGTTTTCTGCCACAGAATTTTGCCAACAGAAAATTAGTCTCTAGACCTCCTCAAAGGCAGCTTGATGCTCTGCAAATGTTTTCTGTTTGGTGCCAGCTGCCTGCTTAATCCTAAGAGAGGCTGGGAAAAAGTGTATCTCATGATATCATTTCCCTGTAGTGACTCTGATTGTACCAGACCTCGAGGGGTTCAACTATAAATACTGGGTGCTGGAAGGAGTCATTGACTGAAGGCAGGGAATCTGTATAAAACAAATACATCCCCCTCATAAAGAGCACTCAAGTCAATTAAAGGTTCTCATCACAGTTAGAGCTAAATTGCTCATGTCCAGTATATATTTTTGCGTCATTAACTTTAAAAAGATGGAGCAGGAAAGAGAAGATAATTTGGTCCAGGAAGTAAAGGAAAACATTTCAGGACATGCAAACAGCAAAGAAGATGCTGGTCTTCCTTTGCATCTTTCTAGTATCATTTAGGCATTGAAATTGACTAAAATTCAGGAGCTGAGGCTGATGAAGTCTGAACTTGGTATTTCAGCAGTGCCATTGAAGAAGATGGTGCTGCAGTGGAGTGGAAGAGACCTGAACCCTTAAGCTTCCACCACCCCAGCAACTGACTTCAGGGGATGAGATAAAATGTAGGAAAATCTGGAAATCTGCTACTTCCCTCTCAAGCTTCACTGCAACTGCTCTTTGTAGGAGAGCAGTGGAGGAAAGTGATGGTCACTGCATGTTCTGAGGACAGGGATGAGAGGTATCATGCAGATGTCCTTGAATCTCAACTATCTCCATCACTCGTGGTGAAATTGTGAGTTTAGAAAACTTGTGTGATCCTACTGGCTTGTATTCAACCCTTGGTCTAATGTTAACTATTTACAAAATTTACATTCAGTGTTTTCACACAGGTCTTTGTTTAGAGATTGTAACTTGTGTGTTGAGAAAGACAAATGGAGAACTAAGGAAGCAAAACACAATCCCTGTTTTTCCCAGTTTTATATTTATAATATAAATAATTTAATAAAAATAAAATAAAATAAAATAAAATAAAATAAAATAAAATAAAATAAAATAAAATAAAATAAAATAAAATAATTATATTAATATTAATAATATCATACCATATTATGATATATTAATATATATTATATTATAATATATTAGTATAATATATTGTATTATAATATATACTAATGGGAACAGCTCCCTGAAAGCTGACACCTGAATCTCTTGCACATATCTGCTTAGATTTTCAATCCCCATGATATTTCAGGCAAAATAAATTTTGGTTTGCATGGGATTGTGGGAACTGCTACAGCAGGAGCAGAAAGGTGTTAAAACAGGTGAATGTTTTCAGGATCTTAATTTCTTAGTGATATTTAAGAACCCAAATATTTAAACATGGGATGCTATTACAACTTAGATTGGAATTTTTGTAGGACTTCTCTTTTTCAGTCCAAGATATCCAGTGGTTTTACTCTAAGCATATTTCATGACTGATATTAGCACTGCTTAGGCTACAAGACTCTCTAGAATGTTGTATTTATTCTAGTGATAGACTGTAGATTTTCCATTAACATCAACCTTTGATAAACAGTAAACACTTAGGACTTACCTCAAGAGCAGGCAGGGAACAAAGATGAGATGTCTTTATGTGTAATTAACTTGTGATGAAATCATGTGCAGCTCAGGTCTGCCTATTTTATAGGTTGGCCCTTTTATTTCTTTCCCAAAATAAACACTGTAGTTTTTTAATTCCTCAAAATAAGTCAGTGTGACAGTCAAGAACTGCAGACTTTAAGCCAAGAATATTTTCAGTTTCTGTGGGTGTAGCCCCTGCTTTGGGGGCTGTAAAAGAACTCCAAGGCTGGTCCTGATCTCCTGAATCATTTTCTCTGTGGAGGTTTTGCCAGACAGATTGTGGACTGTTGCTTGTGTCACAATAATAAATGCCAGACATTTCTCATGTAGATAGTGTCTCATGGGAGCTCTTTAACAGGAAAAATGAAAGTCTAAATACATGAGCACTTCAGCTGAGGGCAAGGGTGTTGATCTCCAGCAGAATAGAAGGTGACCCTGCGGGTCTGATGGAAGTGGAGATTGGAGGGAAGCAAAGTGCTTTTCTCTGGGTTTTTCCCTTTTTTTTGATTTTTGATCTGTGTTTTAAGGCTGCTGTTCCAAGGCAGAAATATAATTCTTGTGCATTTTCCACATGATTATGTGTTTCAATATGACCACAGATTTCATTAAATGGAAGCCATGTTCTTCAAATTGCAGCAATTTGGCAACCTTTCCCAAAATACTTTCTGGCAAGGGTGAAGCAGAGGGTTTTAAGATTTATTATGAAATGTATTACCAAAAGGCACTCAGTACTGTTGAGTTTTCCTCCAGGCACACCTGAATCTGTGCAAAAGTAGGACTACTGCAAGGCTTTTATAATCTTAGAGGACAGAAGGATTTACAGCCAGAGAAGCAGTGACTACGGATGCCATGACAAGTAAATGCCACAATAAATACCATCAAGATTTGTACATTGTAATCATGTGGCACATTTTAACACCATTTATTTATATTTTCTATAGTTTAATGTTCTTAGAGGAAGTTTCTTTGATCAAGATGCTAAAAGTTAGGTCCCAGCTCAATGAATTGTTTTACTGTATTGTAGCTCCTGTAGGGAATCTAGGAGATTGTTGTCATCTTTGAGTAAAATATTTTTCAAGTTTGAAAACTTCTGCTGTGGGATATAGAGGAGTTTAATGGCTTCACATTCAGCCCATGGACAGGCAGTACACAGCCACAGGAAAAAACAGTGTCTAAAATTATAATAGGAGGAAGACATAAAAGAAGGATTCAAGTAGAAGGAAAAATGTTTTGTGTAGATACCAATATAATGATTACAACACCTACAAGAATGGTTCCTACCTTCAAGTAATTTGAGTTATATTTCAAAGAAAATTGCATTTCTCCTTGTCCCTCAAAGCAGAGCTAGACAAGGAAAGAAATTCCACTTACAGGAATTCCATAATTTCCACCTGTTTTACTGTTTGGAAATGGAGCAAATATATTCCATCTCAATAGAACTAGAAGGAAATGAAATTGTAAAAGAGAAAACTTTGGTTCGATACATGCTAACTTTTGGAATTGCTTTTTAAAAAATTCATTTCTTCTGTACCAAAAGTGCATTTCCAACTGTTTAATTTTCCCTTTCCAAACAGAATTTTAACTTCCTTTTCTTATTTCAAAATGTTTTCATTTAAATGAAAATGAAAGTGTACGATGAAAACATCTTATGACTAAACAGCCTAACCAACTTTTTCCGAGAACCTCGTTAAGGCTTTTGAAGGTTTTGTTCCAGCCCACACACTCGAGGAGCTTTGTGTGAGCTCCCTTTAGAGGAAGAAATGAAGTGCTTGGGTGAATAACAATAAATGAGATTTCTAAACCCACATGTTTGCATCTTTCTCAGTAGGTTGCAACTATTTCTTTGAGAACCTGGTCCTTTCAGTCAGATCTCTGCTGTTGCAAAATGCTGTCTAGAGAGCTTCACCTTCAAACTAGCCAGAAATTGAGTCTCTTATGAAGGAAACATAAAACTGGTGGTGGAAATGCAAAACAAGATCAGGATAATTGGAGGACTGTGAGTGCACAAGTCTTTTCTGCAGTTGGAGATTCCTTGTCCCTGTCTGAGCCACAGCCTTATTTTATCAGAGGTTGTAGGCCTGGGTAACTTCCATGTTTTTGAGACAAATCATAGAATCACAGAATGGTTTGGGTTGGAAAGGACTTCAAAATCATCTCATTCCTACTCCCTGCCATGGGCAGGGACACCTTCCACCATCCCAGGTCATTCCAGGCTCCATCCAACCTGGCCTTGGCATTTCCAGGGATGGAGCATCCACAGCTTCTCTGGGCAACCTGTGCCAGGGCCTCACCACCCTCACAGGAAAATATTTCTTCCTAACATCTAATTTAAATGTCTCCTCTTTTAGATTAAAAACCATGCTAAAAGGAGAGGTCTACTAATCCAAGTAAGATCAGTGTGTCCTTGTTGGGAAATGTTACTTTTTATTAGACTTTGTGATGAGTTGAGCCCAGGTGGACACACGGTGCCCAGAAAAGCTGCTCCATCATTTCCCTGCTCAGCTGGACAGGGGGGAGAAGGAATAATGAATGGTTTGTAGGGTGAGATAAGGACAGTGAGAGACCACTCACTGATTACTGCCATAGGCTAGTCTTGGAGAAATTTATTTAAATTATTATAATTCAGGTCAGACTGAGAAAATGAGAAATAAAACCAAATCTTAAAGACTCTTTTCCCTTTCCTTCTTCCTGGGCTCAGTTTCACTCCAGATTTTCTCTATCTCCTCCTTCCCAGTGAGAAGGAAAAGGGGACAGGGAATGAGATTACAGTAAATCAATCCCACATCATCTCTTCTGCAGTTGGCTCCATCTTGCTGGAAAGGGTGGAATGAAGTTTATGAGTTCTTGGATGTCTGGAATCCTGTGTGAAGACTGAGCTGCTCAAGCATCACTGACATAAGATGGGGAGTGTAATGAGGAGTGGTTTGATTTAAAGTTGCCATCATGCACTAGAGGAAATCATGTTAAGCAAAATCTGAGCTCCGCATTTATTTCAAGATGCTGACCTGCAGTGAGATCTGGCTGTAATATCTTGGATTTGTTGACCCTTCATTAAATAGATGAAGCATGACATGGAAATTCAGTTTCTGGATGGTCATTGAAGAGAAATCCCAAATATAAACACATTTTTTTCTAAATTGCTGTAGCTTCCATTGATGAAAGTGGTGTAGATCATGCAATCTTCAGAACAGGAACTACTGGCAGAACTACTCAGGAATTTTTTTAATCATACGCAAATTTTTTTGAAAGTAGCAGTTTATCAAAATGGATACACATGAAAATTCTCACACAAAAAAATCTCTAGCTCAGGATGAAATTTAACTATGTTAAGAGAGGGAGAGAAAACCATTGAAGGAAAAAATTGTAAAGTATATTTGTCTCTGGATCCTAAGCATATTCTCTGTGTTTGTATAAAATAGGATGTGTGACAGGAAACAGTCAGAAAAAAATTCCAGAGGATGGTAGCTGGGTTGCCTTTCCTCTCAAAACAAGCTCAGAGGGTGTCCAAATGAGGATTTGAAATCAAACCCCACACAATTGAAGTCATTTAACAACAAATTCTCTTAAGCAGGACAGTAGCATTTTATCATATCTCAAGTTTAAACAGCAGATTGACAGATATAAAGTCAGTGAGCCACACCTAAGCTCATCTTGTTTTCCAGTCTAATTTTTGCCTTCTCTGATGCAGTGAGGACTATTTTTATCTTTTCCTCTGCAAAAGTATAATCCTGCCTGGCTCTGGGTCTGGAATGACACCCTGTAAAACAAAATAACGAGGCACTTCCTTTCTCTACAAACTGTGCCCCAGTGGGAAATTCGTCTGCTATTTAAAAAGATTGAAATACTGGAACAGTATTTTTCTCATACCTTTGTATGAGCCAGAGACTCTGCTTTAGGAACTTAAGCCCAAATGCTGATCTCCTCAGTCAATCTAATGATAGCTTCAAGTTCAAAGAGAGTTGCTCATTTTATTACTAGTCTTACTGCCACTGTTGTAATTATTTTGTTCATCTCACTGTCTCTAGAAAAAACCCAACTAGTTATTAATATCTCAAGGCACATCTAAAACTTCCATCAGCTTCATTTGAAAGGAAAAGTGAGGTTTTTGTTTGCCACCGAGCCTGCCATCCTTTTCCATTTGGGTTTAATTTCACTAGAAGGTGTTGGGTTGCCATGGCAAAGCTCATATCTTCCCTTCCCTGTCTCAGTAGGTGCTTTGGAGGGGGAGGTGGTCAGAACAAGAGGTAATTTGTGCTAACGAACAGCTGTGTCCCAAGAACGTGTTCATACAGCACTCACTTTCAAGTTCCTCCAAAAAACATCCCCACAAACCAATCCAGCAAATTCTCAGCTAAAGGGGATGCACAGAATTTTATAGAAACTAAAGCCAGGCAGTAAAAGGCTTGGATTCTGTTTTCCATGTTCCAAGCTGGTAATGGTAGCAATAAACATGAGAACCAACAGACCAAAGCCTGAAATCCTCACTGGTCTTTCCCTGAAGTTAAGGGAAGAGCTGGTGCAGGACACTGAGCCATGCCAATGATCTGAGTCTAACAGAGAGAATCCTTTGTGATACTGGGTTCATGTGGAGTCCTTCTTGGCAGAAGTTTTGGAGTAAATTACATTTTCCAGTGTGGCTTCTAGGAGAAGAGAATGTGCAGTGGTTTTGGTTTGCCAATTTGAGATTTCCTGGCCAATGCACCAATTTATGTCATGACTTCAGCATTGGCCAAATTGCCAGTGCACCCACTAGAATTATTTACTCATTTCCTGATATAGGATTAAGAGAAAGGCAAAACAGGCTCAAACTTTGAAGGTTACAAAGAAAATTTTTATTACTAGAAATTAGAAGGAAAAATAACAAGAACCAGACAACTTATTTCCTACTTAAAAGGAACATCCAGGTAATGATTCAGCTTACTGTGAGGAATAGGTTATAAACTCTTGAAGGCAGGGAATTGCATTTAGAACAAAAACACTCAGATTTATGTGTTTTTTAATAGAATCATAGAATGGTTTGGGTTGGAAGGGACTTTGAAGGTCATCTAGTTCCATTCCCCCCCACCATGGACAGGGAATATTTTGCTTTCTTTCAACTTCCATGGTCTTGATTTGTTCTTTCAAAACCTTCACTACAGCTATAGAAAATGAAGAGATTCCAACGAGTCATAGGTTGGACTTGATCTCAAAGACCATTTCTAACCTGGTTAATTCTGTGATTCTGTGATATAAATTAATGCCTGTTCTGAGGATAACTTCAGGAGGATTTTAGAGGTGAAATGAGGATCTGTAAAAATTTTTTATTTAGACATATTTTTCTCCACTTCCTGGGTTGCCTGTGTTTTATTCACTGCTACAGATATCAGGATTCTCAGCAGCAAAATATGTTGAGGGAGCTTTCAGACAAGACATGACACTGCTATGAATGAAGAGCTAAACTCTAAGTAATGCTTATTTGCTGAGTTACTCTGCAGGCCAGTGAGGAATCAAAGAATCACTTAGGTTGGAAAGGGTACCTGGAGTTCCCTAATTGAAACTTCTGCTGAAGACAGAGCTGATTTCCAAGGTAAACCTCCTTCCCCTTGGCTGTGCAGGAAAATCTGAAAGTATTTGAGATGTCACTTGCCCTCCAGCCCTAAACGTGTACTTAACCATCCTGGAGATGAAGAATTTAAAATTTTTTTTTTCCAAACAGCTGAAATTTGTGACCACTGCCTTTAGTAGGGCACCTCTGAAAGGAGCCTTTGCTCTAATACCACTAAATTTTGGGGAGATTGGATTTAGTTACCTCTTAGCCTTCTCTTCTGGCTAAACAGATCAAAATATAAAAAAGGCATCACTATATATGAAGAATATTAAACTATTAGAGTGTGTCTGAAGGAGGGTAAAGAAGCTGGTGAAGGCTCTGGAGGTCAAACCATACAAGGAGCTGCTGAGGACACTTGGTCTGTTCTGCCTGGAGGAGACTGAGTGGAGACTTCATTGAAGTTATAACTTCCCTGTGAGGGGAAGAGAAGGGCAGGCACTGATCTCTTCTCTGCAGTGACCAGTGACAGAACCCGAGGAAATGGCCTGAAGTTGTGTCCAGGAGCTTTAGGTTGTATATTACAAAAAAATTCTTCACCCAAGGGGTGGTTGAGCAGTGGAATGGGATCCCTAGGGAGGTGATCACAGCCCCAAGCCTGACAGAGTTCAAGAAGAGTTTGGAAAATGCTCTCAGGCATTGGTGTGACTCGTGGAGTTGTCCTGTGCAGGGCCAGGAGTTGGACTCAATGATCCCCGTGGTCTCTTCCCATTCAGATATTCTGTGATTCCATAAGGCTCTCTTAGCTTCTCCTCATAAGGATGCTCTGCTGACCCATCTGCAGCTTGTTCCCCAGCAGAACCAGCTGAGAGGAAACAGCCCTGCTGTACCATCCTCCCTGCCTCTCCCTGCAAAATGCTCTGTCCATCATTTGTTCCAACACTGAGAATTTCCTCCAAATCCCTGTAATTCCAGTGTCATAGATCTGCACCTGTCCTTGGGTTTCTCATTCCTCCTGTTTGGTTGTCGTGCTGGGTGTGCTCAGGTACTCAGAGGAGAGTATCATCCTCTTCTGCCCTGTGCTTTGTTTGCTTTCTCTCATCCATGGTCTCTGATTATCCCAGGGTGTTGCTGTCCCTAGCCCAGCAAGCTGAGCTCAAACTCCTCCTTGCCAGGTCAGCAACTTCCTTTCCAAAATTGCTCTGCTCTGTTCTCACTCTTTGAAGGAGATCCAGTTGTCACAGACTCTCAGCTGTTTAATGAAGACTTTTTTCCCCTGTCTTTTTTTAATAAGGCTCTCTAAAGTGCACATGCAATTTCAGACAGTGGGGCTGAAGTGCAGTCATTAATGACTAATGAGGAACTGAGGACTGACCTGCAGGAAACCTCCAAATTGAATATTTTCTTTTCAGATTTAGCACGATTAAACAAATTGCTTTTGTGTCCAATCACTAGCTTTAAGAGAGAATTATTTTCCTGCTGCTCTGTCCAAACCCACAGAGACTAATTTAGATAGCATTAATTGGTAATTTCCCAGATCAAAGCTTTTAATCAAATCAATAAAGATACACACTCAGCAGTATACTGATTATCATTCATAGACATAAAATATTATTTGTCATGTCTACCTTGATAATGACATCAGACTAATACCAAGATCAACAAGAAGAGATGTCCTGATACCTTATAATATATTGATTATGCAAATAGCTTCCTTCAATTCTTTGCTTGCCGGGGTATGGGGGCTGTCCTTGCTGTAGGCTTCCTTCAGCTCCAAGATTTATTGGTAGCCTAAACATATATAAATTACTGTCAACAACCTAAGTGATTATTTTTGTAGAAGTTGCAATTCCTATGGAGACATTTCAGGAATGACAGTAATAATTATATTATTGTGGAGAAAGGGGAGGGGCTAAAAGGCTCAACAAGCAATCATCATTTATCTTAAGAGTGAGTGGTGTGAAAAGTGAGCTAATTTATATGGCAGTATAGCTACGTGGTTTTCCCATGTCAATACCAAACCTTGATTTTTTTCCTCTTTGAAGGAGAAAAATTGATCTAAAAGTTGTTTGTTTACTGTTTCTTGATATAAACACCAAACAGGTAATGTGATGAATCCAACCCTCTAAGTGTTTTAGAGGAAAGTGACCAAGTCCATAGAGAAGGAGACAAAAAGAGCTTTTGCAGAAAACAGGTGAAAGCCATGTTTACAGTTTCTGCCATTTCTGACCCCTTAGACCTCTATTTTCCCACATTTATCCTTCCCAAACCACCTTTCCATGCCTTAGGGTGTTTCTCACTTATAACACAGCAGTGGAAGGTGTCCCTGCCCAGGGCAGGAGGGGAATGAGATTATCTTTAGGGTCCCTTCCTACCCAGGCCATTCCATGATTCTCTGATAACTTCTTTTTCTAGATCCAGCATCAGCCATAATTCCTAGGGAATTATCCCATAATTCCTAAATCCTACACACTGCTTTCCATCTCAAAGCACATCCAGCAATCCCTGACGTCCAGAAGCCAAGGGAGGGAAGGAGGGTAACCCAACCCAACCAAGACACAAATCCTTAGATCCCAGCTCAACAAACTCTCTCACACTGCTCATTGTCCAGTTACCTATTTTTTTTTATTTCTAGTCTCACATTTGTGAGCATGTCAGTGAAATTCCCCGTTCCTTTGGCAAATCTGCACCGGTGGAAGAAAATGTATTTTCTGGTTTGTTATGCTTTGTTTGTGCATTCTACATTTTGGGAACAGGGTTGGGAGTGCAGCTCTGTGAAGACCAGCTGCCTGCAACATGCTTCCCTTGCAGCTTTCCATCAGGAATCTGACAGCTTTAGTTATTGTGATGGAGAAATAATGAGGTGAGAAAAGAGCTGTCAAAAAAAAAGGATCAGATCTCTTCTTCTAAGGAAGTAATTTACTTTTTGTGTGCTCTGTGGTTCCCAGAGACAAGAAGATGTAAGGACTCCAATTATAGGGAAAAAATTCTGCATTTCCCTAAACCAAGGCAATTACCAAAACAAAACAGAAAAAAAAAAAAAAGATAAATTGTCTACAAAAAAAGAGAGGCCTATTAGTTTTGTTATGATGAATTTAATTAAATGTAGGTATTAATAGCACTTGGGATAGGTGATTATTGGGGATGAGATCACCATGGCTTGCCTTCATGGTTAAAGGGGAAAGAGTTAGCAGTGTTAATGGATTTTAAGGCCAATTCCCCTCATCCTAAAACAAATTCCTGTATTTGGCCAGGTGAATTTCCATCTAAATTAACTCTATTCATCACCATAGATATCTGCTGCCAACTAAGACCTGCCATGGGAAACTGGGAGATCTGTCACAGGACCTCTGCACTACTAACTAGATCCAGGGGGGATACCCTAACACATCAAATATAGCATTAAAAACTTGTGCTTATGCATCTGAAACATGCACAAGTTCACAGCTTCTAAAGAAACCTGGTCCTGCCCTGTATATATATATTTCTTTATCTCTCTAGCCTGGCACCACAAGGACAGAAGCTGCAAGACCTGAGGTATTTCCTGTGGGTGTTTTTTATACTTCAGACATCCACAGGATGAATCTCAGGGCATCTCACACAGCACCAGGTCACTTTTGCTGACACACTGAACCTCCCTCAGCTGATGCAGAGGCGTGTTGGAGAACACTTCACCTGCAGCACTGCAGGTGGGGTCTCACCAGAGCAGACCAGAGGGGAGGAATCACCTCAAAAACATGTTTTTAGACACACTGTTTCAGTCCCTAGTGGTTTTCCAGATTTTTGGATGCAGTGGGCTGCTCTGACTGATTAGTTCTCTACAGGCTACAACAAATATTTAAGCACTAATGCATATCTACAGGTAAAAACTTAAGTTTCAGCTAAGTGGATTTCGCTTGAGATGAATTTAAACACTGAGAGTTAGTTGAGATTACCCACAACATCCATGACTGGACTAGCAGAGTTACCTACACTTTACATGGCTAAAGAATGGTAAAAAATGCTTTAAATTTTCAGAACTAAATTTTAGACACATTCAACTTATTTAAAAAGTCCCTTGATAAATCTGACCATTTACATGTCTTAACTCTGGGATTCTCCCTTGAGAAGATGGAAATATAATTTTAAACAAATAAGTCATGATCTCAAATGGTGCTTGAATGTTGAGTCACCCTCCATTGCATCATTACAGCTCCATGAAATGATGATGCTGAAGGTACTTAGAGCCACATTTGGAAAGGAGGTTCAACACTTTTTTAGTTTTTGCAACATTGGAAGTGCAAGACAGTCAGAGTTTTGTTTTTTTTTTTTTTTTTTTATCCTCTCAGTTTGGCATGTTACATATGGAAAGAACATTTTCATTTGCAGATGAAGCACAGGCACCTTTGAATGTGCTCGTTCTCCTACATATGTGCCTGACTTTTGCACGAGCATGATTAGCAGAACCAATCCACATTCCTTATGCTTTGCACACAAACCTGAGAATCCCTCTAACTGCAGATATTCCCTGAAGCAGTATTTACACTTGTAAGACAAGGGGATTGTCACTATCCTACAAGCCTTATCCACAGTCAAGGGATCATGGCCATTGGAAAGAATAAAATTGTTTCCTGTGCTCCATATGCATGATAAATTCTGACTTGTATTTTCACCTTCCTCCTCTTTTTGTTCCCACACCCTTGAACTTCTCTTTTTTTTCTGGAAGCAAAATTCTACCCCTTTTTCTATCCCTTCTTCAGATATAATGCATCAAAACAAAACATTGGTCCCTATCCATTGGAAAGCCACTTGTGTGGACAATTCGTGGCATTGCTAGTGACAATTTTATCTCCAATTTTTGCTTTTGTTCCTCCCCAGGTTCACTTAACTGCATTTTTGGAATATGTTGAATGAGCACAGGAGTGAGAGATTCCCTTAATATTGCAGCATCCTGCCTCACCACCCAGCAGCACAGCTTTAAGTGATATGACACTGTAATTACATTAGCAGCTGTATTAGATGCTCATTATAATTCCTTAATTGTTCAATAATTTTGATCAATGCCTCATTTCCATGGTGCTGACTGTTGTGACTGCAAAATAAAAACATGGTTTAGGAGCTGTTGTGAGTACATCTGCTTAGTGATTCTTTCACTTGTGCACTTGTGTGTTTGTGTGTGACAGGCAGAGTGAGCAGTCAGGGCAGCTGCCTGCCAAAATGTTCCCTGCTTGCAGCTGCAGGGAGCTGACAAAGGAGCCCTGGATAATCTTGCCTCAATGGTTTAAGAAGTCACCTCTGTCAGTCACCAGCCTGTGATCAGATCTGTCCCCTGGCTGGCAGCCTGCAGGATGGATGCTGTGTCAGTGTGAAACCCAGTGATTTTGCTTGGTTCTCTCTGAGTGGCTGCAGGCTGGAGGATGGGCTCTGACAAGGGTTGCACTGCAAACCTGTGCTCCTCATTGTCAGCCCTGCTCTGGGTGCAGAGTTGCAGAGCAAAGAAGTGCCCATCTGCTGCAGGAAGAGCTGCCAGGACTTGTGAGTGTCTGTGGCCTTCCCAGGGAAAGGACTCTGTTCATTTGCTATGCTTACATCCAGGGAAAACCACTGTCAAGCCAAGGGAGGAATGGGTGGCAATCACAGAATAATTAAATTTGGAAAAGTCCTCCAGGGTCATTGAATTCAACCTTTTTCTGATCCCCAACTTCTCAGTGAGACCAGAGCACTGAGTGACATGTCCAGTTATTTCTTCAACATCTCCAGGGATGGGGACTCCACCACCTGCCTGTGCAGCACCTTCCAGTGCCTGACCACCCTTTCTGTGAAGAAATTCTTATTGATGTCCAACATGACCCCCTTTTGGAGAAACCTAAGGCCATGTCCTCTCATCCTGTTCTTTGCTGCCTGGGAGAAGAGGCCAAGCCTCACCTGGCTACAATCTCCTGTCAAGGAGTTTTGAGAGTGGTCAGACCTTCCCTGAGCCTTCTTTTCCCTGGGCTAAACAAACCCAGCCCCCTCAGCTGCTCCTCAGAGGAGTCACTCTCAAGACCCTTTACCAGCTTTGTAATGAAGAATAAATGTTACACACAGAAATTCCGTGGTGCCCACTCCATTGCAGATTTTCAGTTTAAAAATCATTCTTTCTCTCACAGCAGCACCTAAATACAGCTCAGGATGGTGTTTGGCAAAGGAATGCCATCCTTTGATTAAGACATCCCACTTCCCTTTAAACTGAGGAGTCATCACTGACTTTTCGATCCACTTATTAGAGCTGAGAAAAATTCAGAATATCCATTGTATGATGGATGCTGATTTGTTTTGAAGAAAAACATCATTCCAGACTGGAGTGAATATTTACAATAAGAAGTAAAAATCCACAAGGAAAAAGAAAGTTTTGAAACTCTGTGGTTTCTTTTCTTTTCAATTTCAACTTTGCAACATGATAAATTATATCCTTACATGTGATGGATTATAATGAGCAGCACACATTTCAAAATGAGAAGTAATTAAAAAACAAAAACAAACAAGCCCTGCAATGAGCTGTTAGAGCTGAAAATTCTCCCAGCACAGCATTTTCAAACAGCTGTACTGCTAAATTGCCTGTTCCCTTGATAGCAAAGAACAGACATAAAACTCCTGCTAGAGAGTTCAACTAGTCCAGCCTCAGGTAATGTGCAGCCACCAGAGAGAAAGTGGGAGAGGCAGAGCTACAGGAAACAGGGCAGGCTGTTCAAAGACATGGATTTGGGTTCAGGTGCACAGAGATTGATGGAGAAGTGACATTCAGCCCAATGAATGCACCCATGAAGGAAACCCTTTCAGGGAGAACATGACTGATATGCATCCAAAGATAAAAACAGCAGTGATATTATCATCTTGGTTGAAGAAATAGACCTTTTCTGGGTCTGTATTAGCAATGGTTGCTTCTCTGTGGGAAGGAGTTGATCTGCAGACCTCAGGCAGGTGTGCACCACCATACCTGAGGATAAGTCCCACGATGGATATCCTGTTGCAATGACCTCATTTACTACAGGCCAAGAGTCTAAGCATCTCTCCCATTCCAGAGTCCCCAGAAAACTCTGCTTAGGCACCACAGCTGTGTTTGCACCACAAGGATTTGTTCCTGTGCCCACAATCCAGAAAATACCAACATCATTTGGAGCACTGGTCTGATGAGGAGTGGCTGAGGGAGCTGGAGGGGCTCAGCCCAGAGAAAAGGAGGCTTGGGGGGACCTTTTCACTCTCTAAACCTTCCTGAGAGGCAGTTGCAGCCAGGTGAGGGTCAGTCTCTGCTCCCAGTTAACAAGTGAAAGGACAAGAGGAAATAGCCTCAAATATTGCCAGGGGAAATTAATATTGGATATTAAAAAATAAAAATTTATTCACTGGAAGGGTGGTCAGGCATTGGAACAGGTTGTCCAGGGCAGTGGTGGAGTCACCATCCCTGGAAGTGTTCAAAGAATGTGCAGACATGGTGCTTGGGGACATGGTTTAGTAGTGGACCTGGCAGTGTTGGGTTAATTATTTGGCTTGATGCCCTTAGAGATCTTCTCCATCCTTAGTGACCCTGGCATCCTGTGATCTGTATGAACAAGTTTGGTGGAGAACACTGAAGCCAATAAATGAGGGGGAATTAATAATGCAAAGACATCTGAACTGGAACAGCTTCCATCAAAAATGGAGGGAGAGAGAGAAATCAAATCTTTCATTTCTATTGTCTCTCTTGGCAGAATGTTAGTTTTCAGCATGGGTTAATGTGACAGGGAATCGATGTAATGACTTCCTGGAAGATTATTTTCTTTACAACAACAACAATAAAAAAGAGGAATGTACGAAGAATAAGGGCTAAATTTTGCACAAGGACTCTTTGATTCATTTGCTGCTCAGGTTGTATTATTCCTTCTCCTCCTCCATGAAATCCTGACAGCTTTTAGGTCTTGTAACTCCTTCTCACAAGTCCCTTCATAATTGTCTGGTTTGTTTTTGATAGACTCATCCTTTGTTCTTCAGGGGTTCTCCCAAGTCTCCAAGTGAATTCACAGGATTCATCTGGCTCCTCTCCCCTTGGGCATTCCCACACCCAGTAACAGGAACTCCTTCTCTTTTTTGATTATTTGAAACTTGTGACTCAAAAGATCATCCCTGTGCTGCCACACAGCTTGACACATCCTTAGCCCAGTCCATCCTTGATATTTCCCTTTCAATTTCCAGCAACAACATTAAAATCACGAATCTCAGTTCTTGATTTATTTTATTTTTTTTCCACTTTTATTACAGATAAAAAAATGACATTGTAGCTATCCAAGACAACAAATCAATTATTTGGGTTCTGATTTTCTAGGAAAAGAAATCTGAAAACCTCTGACTATTTCCTCTGTTGCACCTTCATGAACAACCTTTCTTATGTGTCTATGTATCATCATTTGTTTTCCCACCTAGCATCATCTTCCCCACTACAAACAAATCTCCGTAAAAAAAATCATGCTGTTTATAAAATGCACATTTTTCTGAAATTTATTTTGTGAGGAATTAAATTTTCAGCATAAAAGTAATCAAGTAGATAATTTCACCGTTTCTTATAATTTTACTAAGTTGAAGGAATTCTTACCATCACTTACTTATGATTTCTGTATTATTTTTGATCTAATTGTGCTGGTCTATTTATATATTTTATTGTACATATTTTTATATGTATTGTATTGACACCAGTGTACATTAGTGCATTCTCAGAAAGAGTTCACTTGTTTCTTGACCAAATGAAAGCAAAGTTGATCTGACAGCATTTCATGTTTCCAGGTCACACTCCTCCTTCCCTTACTTTGTCCATATTGTCAATACTTTGCCCATTCTGGTCTCCAGCCAGGACAGAGGGCAGAGTCTTGGAGTTCCTTGTGATATGAAGATTCATTTTCACCACCACATGAAATTACTTCTCTTTGACCTAATTTTGTGGCACTTTGCCCTCTTGGCTTTCCTTAGACCCTCCAATACCTCATTGCTCTGGTTTTCTAAACCCATTAATGGGGGTTATGAAGGACCCCTACAAAGTCTCCTGATGATCTTCCCTCCTTATCATTTCACCTTCTATTTGTCTTTGTCTCCAGTCATTTTCCATAAGATTCTTACTCCAATGCTGACAAAAATCTCCCAGGCTACTTTTGAGGTCTTTTAATTTTTGTACTTTTGCCTAATACCTAAAGTATTTACTACTGTGTGAAAAAAATAATGTAAATCTCAAATACAACAAACAAAGAAAAACACGTGATTGGGATCACATTTTGAGGTAGTCTTTAATTATGCAATCACATTCACCCTCAGATTCTTACTTTATTTTGTGCCCAGAATGTAATGATAATTTAGGAAGAAGACAGGCAATATGTTGTTTCTGTTTTCCTGTTCAGTGACTGCAGCAAGTTTATCCCAGTTTATCCTCGAACCTTACTCAACCCTGTTCTAGAGATAAAACTAAAAATACCTTCCTGGGCTCTTCTCTTATGCTGAATGCTGTGTCTTCTTTTCAAATTCTTAGGAGCCAATTTTCAAAATGTTTCTGTTTCTGGAATCATGCTAACTGGAGAGAGATATCTCCAATTTGCATAATTAAAGGCAAATGTTTCCTCTAATTTTTGGGTGCTGAATTTCAGTGGCCCTGTTTTGATGATAAATGCAGCTGAGAACACAAACTAAGATGATTTCCAGAAGAGCCTTATGGTTGCCCCAGTGATAAAATAGTTGGCTCCTCTCAGATTTGTGGGATTCATGTAGAGAGTTGGCACCAGAACCAGAGGACATGGATGTGTCTCTTCCAATGAAGATCTCATCCACCTGCTGGAAACTCTCTGATATGCAGAAGATATGAGGTTATATCCATGAATCTCACAAACAGTGGGAAGGATTTATTATACTAGAAGTGAAAAATCACCAGCACCTTGGCACTTGCTATTTGCCATGTCAAACTTTGGTCAAGACCTTGACATTTAAGAGCAGATGAAACTTTCTCATCATGTCCCGAGCAGCTGAGCAACATTTCAAAGAAATGCTCCTGTCTGACCTCTGCAGGCATGGTTTTGTCCCAATTGGTTTATTGATCCCAGATGGGTGGTGAATAAATCTCCACAGTGGCAGTATTTTGGTACCAGTATTCAGAAAGTGCATCCTTGGATTTTCTGGGTTAGCTTTCTTCATGGAAAGTCAGAAGCAGAGCCTTATATCCTTGGGAAAAGGAGTTGGAATGCTATTTGTGGATTTGCACTCTCCTGTCTTCAGTAGATCCTAATGGATTATACACAAAATCTGAGCCCAAGTATATCACTTCTTCATCCAATGACAAATCTACAGCTTGAAATTTTTCTTTATTCAAATCACAATATGAAAAACACTCTAAAAGAGATATCCCTGAGAAAAATTCTCCTGCTTTTCATGCCTTTTTCTTTCCTGGAGGAGGTCTCTACTACCTTGTCTCTCATGCTGGTAAATCCAGAGGAAATTTCCCTAAACTTCAGTGCCATTCTATAACCCCTCAAGAAAGCTGAACTGTTCATAGTTGCAGTCCTTTGTTATTCTAAGTGCAACAGCTCTGCTGTGGTTTTAGTAACTGATGAAAATAGACAATTTGCAGCTTCTTGAGAGAACAATAGAAGGAATGGAAAGACTAATGACAACAGCCAAGATTTGTGGCCCAGGGAAAGGAGGGCAACATCATTTTCCCATATTCAAAGTTGGAAAACATGAATCCAATTTTCTTCTTTTCATCATCAGCAAATAATTCGGATGTTTCCCCTCCCTTAATTGTGCCTTTGTTTCTGTGATGAGGGGAAATCATTACCGTGAAAATCTGTTGGATAAATTTTCCCCACATCTGTGAGTTTTTCACCAAGTGAGCCATTTGCCCATTTGCAGGCAAATGAACAAGAGGAATTTCAGATTCTTGAGATGGAGCCTGCACTGGGAGGTTGGGAAGCATCATATTTCAGAAAGTAGCTTGGGCTGGGCTAGGAGAAAGATTTTATAGATTCTGCCAAAATATGGGCAAATGATGACAAATTCAGTCTTCCTTTGTGAATTTTGGGGAAAAACATTATGTGTTTTCAGGACCATGAGATCTTTTTCTTCCAGTTGTCACAAGAGGTCATGGCACCATTCCCTGTTGGAATAAAAGCCCTGAGGATTTCACCTGGCTGTCACTTTCTTAAGGCTGAGAGCCCCAGTCAGAAAATCCTTCAACAACCAGCACTGTAAAATATTTTCACGACATCATCTGCACTGGTGGTATCCAAAACAGACCTCTCCATGTTTCATTCTGCTCACCAAGCTTTGTGCACACAATATCCTCTCATTTCTGTACTCTGTGACAAAAGAGCTGGCTCAAGATGAAATTTTGGGAAGCTGAACCCTGCAGTGCTTTAATTTTTATTCTCAGAGCTGCTGGAGAGACTTCGGAGTATAGAGTATGCAAAAACAAACAAACAAACAAACAAATGAAAACAGAAAACCAAGACTCAGGAAATTTGCTGTTAACCTGATCTTTAAGGAGCTGAAGCTGTTCACATCCCAGGAGAGGGAATGTGGGATGGAACTGGGGCACTGGATGGGCAGTGGGCAGTGTGAGGGGTTACAGCCTGGGTGATGGGTGTTGGATGAAACAGGTCCCTGTGGTGAGGAAATGGGAAATGTGCTGATGGAGTTACATTGGACACAGAAAAAAAAAGCCCTGGCAGCTCTCTGATCCTTCTCTGGCCAATGTGGGGATTACACACTTAATCACAGCCTCTTTTATAATTTAGGAACCAAACAACTCCTGATATGCTTCAATTGCTGCCCAAATTAGAGCTTCACTGAGAAGGTCCCTTTCATTCTTATCCTTATCTGTCCATAAGCACCTCCAGGTTGCAATCCATGTTGTGGGCTGCAAATAAATCACCAAGATGTGCATCAATGTGATAAATTGGTGGGATCAGGTCAGTCTCTGGACCAGAGAGATACAGGGATAGAAAAACCCAAGGTCCTCTCTGGGATTGCTTAAAGCAGACAGAATTTGGTCACTCTTTTAAACCGTTTCCAAACCTGAATCTAAACCCATCATGGTTCAAAACCAAGGGAATAAACAAACCCTGTGTGCATTGTATTTTTCCATGTTCTTTTTAAGGTGGCAGGTGGCTTTGAAGTCATAACAGGAATTAAGAGTCCAAATGGCAAATATTCAAAAGCATGGTCTCCATCTCCACATGCCTGTATTTGTGTTCTAGCCCTGGGATAAAAAGGAGAATTTTCTGCAAGAAGATATGATGCCAACCCCCTGCACGAGGCTTTGCAGCTTGGGCTACACATACTGATGTTATATTCTGATATTCTCTACAGGATATTGCAAATGTTTCCTGTTAGGTTTTTAATATACTAGGATATCTTGCATATGATTTCCACCTCCTCTTTATAGACCTTGGGTATGTGTTTTCTCATCTCAGAGACTTGGATTGACATTTCAGCCAGGAGGGAAAAGTCATGGGAAGTCATTCATTTCATGAGGAAGAAAACTAATTTCCTTGCTGTTTTAAATTTGTGAGACTCCTTTCAAGAAGCCTCCCAACTGATGTGCAGTGTTTCAGGCAGCAACAATTCCTTTCAGGCATGTCTGGTCTCAGATTTGCATCTTCATCAGGATTTGAACCTGGATGCCTTTACTGCATCACTGCCATAAAATTGAGAGCTGCTTTGCTCATGTGGCTCACAGGCTGCTGTCCTCCAGCAGATTGATCACCAGAATTAAATATGCCACTCACTCTGATCATCTGCACTCTTAAATACATCCATCCTGATAAATCTCTTGGTGTTTATCTTTGAATTTAGAAATGGCAACATTAAGATCCTCTTTGGCAAGGTTTATAAGAGAAAAAGAGAGGTAGAATTCAAGTTTCAGTTCAACATCCAAGAGGAAATTATGTTTCAGCATAAAAAATCCCCTTGCAATTTGAATTTGTCTTCCTTCATTTAGAAAAAAAAAAAAAAAAAGAAGTCACAACTATTTGAAATAGCCTAACACACAGAAATCTGAACTTGGTGGTACTGGGTTTTGTGGATCCAAGCAGTAATGGGAACACGTCAAGTGTACAGACTTTTATTCCTCTTTTTTCAGGACACTTGGTAATAGCATCACAACTGGCATTATACAGTGTGAGCACTGCCAAATGGCATCAGAACTGCTCAGGATGTCTGGGAAGTGTTCTATCCCCAAAAATCTGTCCCAAATGGAGGTCCTCAGATGACATTTTCTTCTATGGAAAATTATGGAAGAGTTTAGAATCTTGGTTTTTCTCTTATTTCAAAAGAGACAACTGGAAAGTACATGATTAATGAATGATGTGACAAAGTTTTATAAACTTACAAAGGATGAAAAGAGTTATGATCAGGAAATAATTATTCACTGTCTTGCTCATTGCAAGTGGTGGAGTGTTCAAAGCACTCCAAAACACTGAGTCAATGGGGCTCTTTGTGGTATGGTTTGGTGGGCATGGTGGTGTTTGGTCAAAGGCTGGACCTGATGACCTTTAAGCTCTTTTCCAACCTTAATGATTCAGTGATTCTAATTTGGGGCTGGGCAGTGGAGCAATCAGACCAAGCAAAGGGAACCAAATTTTCAGGCAGCACTCAGTGACTTTATGCATCTCTTCCCCATTAAAATACAGTGAAATACAGAAAAACTTCAAACCATTTTGAAGGGGAGGGAACAGACCCATAAGGGATAAATCTGTGACTGGCTGTTAAACACTGAAATCTTCATGTGACTTCTGCATGCAGGAGTCACCTGCCAGAAGGTAAGTATTATCCTGTAATTTGCCTGTTTACTGTGTGTTTTATCAAAACAGCCATTCCTGCCTTTCATTGAAAATATTCTGCCTAGCTGGACCATTGGTCTGTGAAATAATTGTATTTTTTTATGTGATTCATTTTGCCCAATGTGAAGGTGTCATACAGGCAGGGCTCTTCAGCAGCCACTGATGGGAAGTGTTGGACATCTACAACCACTGAGCCATTAAATTGTTCTGCTCTGTGGGGGTGAGGAGGCCAAACCTTTATTTCCATAACCTCAAAACCCTTGAAAAATATTGTGATGTGTAAAAGAGAAGGAAAGAAATGAGGCTGAGGAAAACAAAACTCGATTTCTTCTGTCACTGGAAGCTAAATCATAATCATTACCATTAATTATTAGTACTTAAAGAGTCTTAGTAATGAATCATCTTGTCAGGAGTGTTAGTGGGATGAATGGCTGAATAGCAACAGATATTAAATCTGAGCATCTCCACCTGTTCTGCAGTTCCTTCCAGGTTAGATTGGGCTGCAGCTCCTGGCAGTGCACCTTTGCTGCTGAGAAACAGCAGCATCTCCCTTCAGGGCTGTCAGTCCCAGGTCTTTTAAGCAGCATTGCATTAATTTAAATAAGGCAAAAAAGCCTAGAAACTAAATCATGAAAGAAAACAGAGAGGAAATAAATGTTTGGAGATGAGATGATTAAGTCAGGAAAGAAGAAGCTTTGTGAGTGTGTAGCCACCACTGGAAAAATGCACACACAAACACACAAATAAATCTGAATTGCTTAAGGAATATGGGCATAAATAAATTATATTTTATAGTATACCAAACCACCACACATGCCATAACCCTGTGAAATCCACTTAGGCTTTAATGGCTGAAAGGAATAAAGTTGACAGAAGAATAAATTTGTGGTGCACTCTGACACCCAAATACATCTCCTATGGAAATAGTGCTGTTCTCCTCATTGACCTCAAAAAAGCCACAGAACAAGGGGACTTTAAAGGTAGCCATGCTTGGCTTGGTAGGGCTGTTTATCTTGGCTTGAGGAAGGCTGGGGAGATGTGTTCTAGTGAGAGTTTAGGAGTTGAGGATAAGAAGTGAGCAAGCAAATGCTGGCACTACTGGTGGGATACCTGGTGTGGGAAAGTTTGGTTGGCAGGTTCCTGGGACAAAATCTGTAAATTTAGAAGCTGAAATTTGAATTTATTCACACCCAAATAGCACAGGGGACGATGCTGCTTATTGTGTTCAACCTTCTCTGCTCAATGGAAATCCTGCTATGAGTGTTGGGTCCTAGAAAATTCACTGTGTGAACCCCCAAATACCACAAGACATGAAGCAGAATTTCCAGTGCTCATAACAAGCTAAAATTATATATTTAAATATTTTAAAGATAAAACCCAACAGAAACCCAATATATCCAAGGAAGCAAGAAAGAGAAATTGAGCATGTTGTTTTTGTACCTTCATTTTCAATTACTGGAGATTTGTAAGGTGGAAAATGGCCAGATAATCCTAGGATGTGGCTCTTGTCCTAAGGAAGGTCACTCCTTCTCTCCATCTGTTACTCTAAATTCAGTGTTCTTTAGTGTATGATATGGACTTGAGGTTATAACAATATGGGGAGAGGAACAAAGGACATCTTTGGTTAGAAAAGAATATTCTTCAAATCATTAAACACTGACATCCCCATTAACCTAAGCTCTCCTGACAGATAGGGGAGTGTTAATGAATATAATCCCTTGAGCTAAGGATAAGAGTCCTGTCTTCCTAAGGTCTAACACAGGTCACAGGACAGATGAATGGAGCCCTTAGAGCCCCTATTTCTGTCCATTTACTACAGAAGAAGTCAAGGGTGACAAGATCAGCAATAGATTCAATAATGCAGGCATCTAAACTTAGGTGAGATGAATCATACAGTAAATGCCCTAACAGTGAGAACACTCATTCTTCTTACATGGAATAATTGGCCATGGAAAGGGGGAGAAACATCCCCATTGCTTCTCACCTTTATTGGCAATAAAGCTGCAGACATCTACTGTACCATCTATTCAGTTTCCTTGATCTCTGATTTTTATTGCATTATCAAAGCAGGTGAGACACTGTGTTGGCATAATATGAGCCTTACACACATTCTTCATATTTCCATCATTCTTGTCTCAGCTGAACCAGTGCTGACATGAGCTGAATAAAAGGCATAATACAGTGTCAATTCACATTCAGGAAAAGCAGCTGTAAAAATGTTTATATGTGTTTATGCTTGCAATGCTTTGATCATCGTGATGAGCCATTGAACGTTTCTGTCACTGGGAAGATCTGATTTGGGATTATTTTGATATCTTTCTATTTAAGGGCAGACTTCCTAAGCAATCTTACATGAAGTAAGAGCATTTAAAATCTTGGCTTCACACATTACCTGGCAGAGGTATCAGTGTGCAGACAGAGAGGAGCAGCAACAGGTGCAGGAGGTGTTTTGTCTTCACCAAAAATGCACATCTCAGTCCCTTTTCTGATAAAAGATGCAGAGGTAGCACATCAGCACCTGCATGGCTCCAGGGCTCTCCTCCTGCAGGGCCATTCATCCTCCAGACTCACTGAGATTAAGAACACTGCCAAAAAAAATCCAAACTAAAGGCTTAAAACAGCTTTTAAGGGATTGAACACACTTCTTTAATCAGCCTTTTTTTCCTTTGTGTTTCTAACTTCAGGTACTACTCCTTTACTCATCTGTGGACTCCTGCCAGATTCAGGATGCTAACATCACAAACTGATGTATTTCTGTGGAATGGCTGTATGAATACCATGATGGGTGGAATCAAGTTTGATTTTAAGCACAATACAGGAGACCAGTGTGATGGTGGGAATCAGGTCTTTCCATGCATCCTCCCCCCAGCCCTCAAACACACACCACCCCTTCCTTTTCAGTCTTTGATGGGAGATGTGGTTTGTCCTAACATAAGACAATCAGGTGGGAATTGCAGGAGGAACTGTCTGCATGCATCATTATTGAATTACAGGGATGAGGGAGCTGAGCTGTTGGTGCACATCAGCCCAAAAAGGGAATAAGATGCTGCTGGAGGCTGAACCAGTGGGCAAAGGGGTCTCCCAAGACTGCAGGCAACTTCTGAGTGCATCCTTTCCCTGGCAGATATGCCCAGAATAGATCTGTCGTGAAAATGGGGTAATACTTTTGGATGGGTAGACAAAAATCACTAAAATCCAGCCAAATATGGAGGTAAAATCCTGAAGTATCACCATAGGTGCTATGTTGCCTTGAAATTGTGAATTCTGCTAGTCCAAATACTGTAAATCTGTAGATTTCTACCTGAACATGCCTGTATTATAACCTTGATCACCTTATCAGTGTGAGGGAGAACTGGTGAAGACAGCTTGAGCAAGGGACCCAGGGTCTAACAAAAGTGGAAATCTGACTTTTCTACAAAGCAAATGTTTTTTACTATTTTGGGGATATGGGCACTTGTGGTAGGTTAAGGGCAAAAAGGAACAAGGGAAAGAAACAAGGAAAACTCTCCAATTCAGTCATAAGGTTCAGAGTGGACTCTCTTGCCAAACTTAGGTCCAGACTTGGGTTTAGACTAAAGGTTTAGTCATAAAGGTTTTAACAGTGCTTAAACTCAATAGCTCTTAATTGATGGCTTAAATAAAACAATTTAACACAAGATTCTATAGAATTTACTATAAGACCAACAGTAAATCACTTATAGACCTGACTTACAAATCTGATGTGCTCAAGAATCTATGAGAGCATTATTCATTGTACATTTCCTATGGCATATTCACACTGCATGCACACAGACCTAAAGGAGTATGTACAAGGTACAAACCTGTGAATAACACCTCTCAAACTCAGGGAAGAAATCACATCTCATGCTTTTACATCTTCTGAATGGGTGAAGAGTTGGGGAGTGAGAGGGATCAGCTCAGGATCCATTATCAGTCACTGGTCCTCCATGTACAGCAAACTCGAGAATTCACTGGCTTTGAGAGGTGGCCACTCAGATGGAGATGCTGGCCACAGCCCTCTGTGGTCCAGGAGAACTCAAAAGGTCCCACTCTGAACCTCTGTTTATAGGGCTGCAAGAGAGGGGGCTATAGCCACAGCAATTTTCCATCCTGGCCGTAATTCAGGTCAGCAACTTTTCAAAGTTCCATAAGAAAAAATGTTGTTCCACTCAGGTTGTTATTCTGGCAAAAAAAAAAAAAAAAAAAAAAAGTTTCTGAGGCTGTTCATTAAAAAGCAGAGCTCATTAGACAGCACAAGTTCCTAGGAGCAGTCTGTGTTTTTGATAAGCTTGAGAGAAGCTCAGCCCAGGTGCTGTTTGTCAGTGCCAAAGACTAATGAGGATTTCAGATCACTTTGGTCTGAGGAGAGAGGGATGCACCACCACAGCTACATACTGGCCTTTAAAAATTATTTTTTATTTTATTTTGAATGAACTAAACTCACATACAAAAAGCAGGCGGGGAAATAAAATGTTATGAGAGGATCTGGCAGATAAATAAGATTGAACAAATGAGATATTCTGGAAGCAATCGAGACTGAAAGCAGGTTTAATGTAAAACAAAAGCCAGAATATACAGTTACAGCAATCACTCAAAACAGACCTGAGAAATGGTACCAGAGTACTTTAAGGGAGAAGATCTCTACATAAAAGCCAGCACTGAAACCTTAGAAAGGTTTTTCCTTCTTCTTTCCTGATCTCTCAGCAGAAGAATCTTGTAATGAGAAATGAACCTCAAAGAGCTCTTGGCTGAGTTATGTCACTGTAGGTTCCCTCAGTAATTAGGGCTTTACAAACTTTCTGAAAACCCTTTCCTTTTCTCCTACACAATACCTTTGCTACCCATGCTCCTAAACTTTTTTCCCATTTTGTTTCCTGTCAGAAAGCACTGCCAAATTCAGTGACATAAAATAGATGGCTGAGTGAGGACTGAAGGAATCAGAGAAATTTAAGGTTTAATTGAGGCAAGTTTCCACAGTTATTGAGATACATTATGGTATTTTTGTGTTAGTGAGCCTTCTTCCCTCTCAGTTTTTCCCACTCAATTTTCCTCTCCATTTACTAAAAGGCTGTATTTTCAAACTTCCTTAAGAAGCTCAGACTGTTAGAACGTCAACATCTCTTGATTCAGTGTAAGCTAGAGATCCATGGAAGTTTCCTGGTGGAGAGCTCTGGCTGCTGCAAATGATATTTCATGATAATACAATCCTCACATACCAGTTATGTTCATTCTGTAACTTTACTTCTGTAAGAAAATCTGGATTTTTCAGGGAGAATGCTTGCTCAGTGTATTGGGAAGAGTAGTGAACTGGTACTTTTACAGTTGCTGAAATATTGCAAGACTTGGTGTTATTCAGAAAATCATTGTGCTATGAAGACACATCCTATTTTCCTCCTTCATGAAAATGTGCCTTGCTCTGAGATAACAGGTTAATTCCATTCCTGAGCCATGTTTGTCTGGAGAGCAGCAAGTGAGGAAGGCAGTGAAGGACAGGCTCAGGCATTTCCCTGTGTGGCTGTGCTGACAGAGCCAGAGGGGCTGGATAATGGGATGATGCTCTCTCTGAGGAAACCCAGAGAATGACAGGAGGATGGGAGGGCTCATGCATCACTGTCCTCTGCCTGGCAAACAAAGCCCTGCTCCAGAGCTAGGCAGGGACACTTGTTTTTAGTGTGGGTGACAGGAAGAAATATGATTTGCTTGTATTCACTCTCATGAATAGCAGTGGTGAAGATGACAGCCAGGACCAGGGCAGGTCCCTGTGTGATGTGTCCCCCTGCCTCCCTACTGTGCTCACTCATCCAGCAGCTAAATGAGTGTGGAGGAGGAGGGAAATCCTGCCTTGCTGAGTCTTTTACCTTCTCAGAGTCATGGGCTGCACACCACTCTTCCCTCTGAGGTGTTTGGTGGGTAGCAGAGCTCAGCTTTTGTCAAGGCTGTTTCAGACTGTGACAAATTTGTTCCCTGAATCCACACTCTTTTTAATCTAAATGTCAGGTAGGAAATTAAAGCCCTGCTGAAACGGAGTGTATTACCAGCATTTTATTAGATCACAAACAATTTAATAACCAGATAGAGGGAGAAGGTCATTTTGTTGTCAGTCCAGCTTATCTCATAAATTAGGCATCAGGTTTTGCACAAAAGCATCCCTCAGCAAATAAAATTATCTGGTTTGATGAAGGACCTCTGTCCATGGAAAACACAGATTAAACAGGGAGCCTTGTAACAAAATTATGATCCAGAAATGTATGAAAGGGGATGGGTTCTTCTAAAATACTTTTCACACATTTGCCCTATTAACATCAAGTAAACGCCAAAGTAGCAAAGGACATGCCTTCCTGATAAATTCATGTGAAATTCTTTCAAGGTCAGTAAACAAAAGGGTTGGCAGATTAAATATGAATGATAAATAGGGTAGCTCTTAGTGACCTCAGTGGCTGAAAATGGAAGAAACTCAGAACATTATATCTTCACTAGAAATATTTATAGCCTAGAAATTACACTTTTCTGAGCAGGAGCAGGGCAACGAGTGATGCTAAGCAACATGGCATTGATTCCAACTTATCACACCACAAATCTCTCTCTGGGATGAGGGAAACAACTGACAAGGAAATGGCTTGGTTGGAGCAAAATTTATTTCTGAGAATATTATGAATGTCTGGTCTTGCTCAAATTTGTCTTCCTGTAGCTCTCTGAGGCACAGAGATTTCTACACCCTTGCCCATCTCCAGCTGTGTTTTGTTATTTAGCCCTCATTAGAGTGGAATTAGACCTGTGCATTAAGTTTCCCACTGCAGTGAGGGCAAATTGTGGTACTTTATGTCCTGAGAGATGCTGACTCCTGAGACAAATGTGCAGTGGCAGCAGCTGAAGCTTCATAAAAACGTTCATAGAATTACTAAAGTTGGAAAAGACCTTTAAGATCATCAAGTCCAACCATCAACACACCACCACCACCACCACCACATTCATCACTAAACCATCAAGTGTCCTCAAGTGCCACATGTTCATTTAATACTTTCAGGGATGGTGGCTCCATCAATTCCTTGGGCAACCTTCTCCAGTTCTTGACAATTCCCATGAAGAAATTTTTTCAAATATCCAATTTAAACCTCCCATGGCTCAACATGAGGTCCTCTCATTCTGTCACTTGTTACCTGGGACAAGAGACTGACATGAACCAAATTCCTACTTAAATTCTGCTGCCACCATCCAGCTGGAGAAACCACCATAGTGAGGATTAAATGGAACCCTTTCCTTGTGTGAGAAGAGCTGACTTGCATCTCATTTCTTCTTTTCTCTGCACAATGTGACATTGACCTCTCCTCAAAACATTGCCATACCAATCTTCTTCCCCTTTGCCATGGGGGTCTGGGAAGCCATGAGGCACTGGCCTTCAAAAAGTGAAGAACTGCAACAAAGTTCTGCAGAAAAAGGAGATTTTAAGAATTCTATCACCCAACAGTAAGTGGGTGGCAGCATTTCAGCAAGCTGAGCTCAGCACACAAACCAATGCTTGTGCTGGAAGGCTCGTGGTGACTGTGTCCAAGAGCCAGGTCTGGTTCATGTCTGCATGGGCCAGATCTGGCTCTTGGTCATGTTCTCTAAAACTCCCTGCAGGACTTGTAGCCAGGTGGGGATCAGCCTATTTGCACAGGTAAATAGCAGCAAGGCATAAGGAAATGGCCTTAAGTGGTGCCAGGAGAGGTTCAGGTTGGATATTAAGAAAAATTTCTTTACTGAAGGAGTGGTTAAGCATTGGAAGAGGCTGTCCAAGGAAATGGTGGAGTCACCATCCCTAGAAGTGTTCAAAGAAATGACTAGACCTGCAATTCCTGGCATTATGGTATTTGGTTAAACCTTGAACTTGATGGTCTTGAAAGTCTTTCCTTAATTGTTCTGTGTGTGCCAAAGCTCACAGGTCCCTTGATAATGCTGGGAGAACAGCTCATCCTTCTCATTACTCTGCTTCACACAAAATTATTCTGATTAACGCCTACTGTGATGTGATTTTATCTGCCCAAACTAAAGCTCTGACCATACCTGGAACTCTAGCCTCATGCAATAAGGTGGTTCAGCCTCACTTGATATCCTCTGTTAATGAACTGCCTCTATTCCTCTTTTTAATTCTGTAGTGTATTCCTGGCCAACCTGGCCTAATACTCACTTAGATTAAAGAGAAATGTTAAAAAAAAAAAAAGCTGCAGAACCCTTTCTGGTGCATGGATACCATCAGGGTGAGACCAAGGTGTTCCAAACAATTTGACACTTTGCCTGTGCAGACCAATGTGAGACATAAATACATTCCTAGAATCAGAGAATCACAGAATGGTTTGGGTTGGAAGGGGTCTTAAAAATCATCTTATTCCAATACTCCTGTTCTGGACAAGGATGAGAGATGAGCTTGCTGGTTGAAATTTCTGATTTTGAAAAATAAAGCAGAAGAAAATTGTTTGTTTGTTTGTTTGCTTTTAGAGACAATTAGTAGTATTTTTAATTCTGATGTGGTAAGGGCATAGAGACTACTTGGTGAATAAATGGGAGTGCTTGACTCACACCTTCTTCTTTGGATAGTGGATTTCCAGTTTACCTCCTGACTGAGGAAAAAGGAGCTGGACCTACAACTACCACTGGGTTTCTAATGCTATTGACCCAATGACATCCTAATTTTGTGCTGCTAGTAAACTAAAACCTTGCTCCTCATAACAGTTTGGACATGATGTATGGATTGATGGGGTGCAGAATAGCAGATTTTTTATTCACAGGATATGGGATCTGTTAACATGGGTACCATTAGTCAAGGACAGGATTTTTATTGCCAAATGAAAAGGGATGTGCATTCCCAGGACATGGAATGGTTTGCTATCTTAAAATGAAAGGAAAGCCATGTCTCCAGAGAGATTTATGGACCATTCAAGGTTAAAACTAGGAAAAGCACACAGCATGGTTTTACAGCTGAACATCTAATCCAATGTTTGGATTTATTTACTGTCTTTGTATAGATTATTTTAACACTGGTGTCAGCAAGGCAAGACTTCCACAAGACTTTATAAACCTATTGCTGATGAAGTGAGTGGTTTAAAAAATAGACTTCTAAGAGGAAAGTAAAGATTAGGATAGGACACTTGTGTAGTCTGGATCCATTGGTAGGTGGAGGACATATAAAAGTAATTTAAGACCATCAAATGCTGAATCCTACATGTAGGCAGCACAAATACAACCCTTGCTGGATGGACAGGGGTCAGTACAGTTTCCCAGGAGAGACTGAAGCAGTTTGCTGTGGTTTAACCTGAACACAGCTAAACACACAGAGCTGCTCACTCACCCTCCCACAGAGGGAACAGGAAGAGAAGTGGGGGAAAAAAGGGTGAAACTTGTGGTTGAGAAAAAACAGTTTAGTAGGACAGGCAAGAAAGGGGAAATGATAATAATGATGAAAGAACATATAAAATAAGTGATTCATAATGCAATTGTTCATCACCTGCTGACTGATGCCCTGAGCAGTGTCTGCCACCTAAGTCCTGCCAGTTTTATTGATTAATGTGACATCACATGGTCTGGAATATCCCTTGGCTCAGCTGGGATCAGCAGAACCAGCTCTGTCCCCTCCCAGATTCTTGTGCAACCCCAGCCTTCCTCTGGCACAGGAGGGTGAGAAGTCCTTGACTTCATGTAAACACTGCTCAGCAACAGCCAGCAGTGTGTCTTGAACATTATTCTCATCCTAAATCCAAACCACAGCACTCTACCAATGACTAGGAAGAAAATAAATTCTATCCTAGCTGAAACCAGGACATGATATTTCTTAAAAAAAGCCCAAACTAAGTAACAACAACAAAACACTGAAAAAAGCCCTACCAAAAAAACAACAAAAAACCCCAAAACAAACCAAATAACAAAAACAACAACAACTAAAAACCAGCAACAACAAACAAAAAGCCAAACCAAAACAATCAGTTGCTATAAACAAAAATCTGGAACAAAATGTGTTCCAAATCAGATGGTGGTCAAAATATAACATTACCCATGGATTTATTAAAAAAAAAAATCTGCTTAGCTTAGGTAGACAGAGGATTTTACCTGTGTTCTATGAAACTGCAGATGCTGGGATGTCACAACCCTTCTAGGTTGCCAGGCACTCATAAATGATGTGAAATCATGGGGAAAGTGCAGGGAGGAGTCACAAGGTGTTTCTCTCAAGGTGAGTACCAGTTAATACCTGGAAATACCAGTTTGCTTATTGCAAAGCTGCTGAGAACTGATTTGAACTGGGCAGAAAACAGCAGGCTTAATAGGGATACTTAAGCCATGGAAAAATCCACAATTTTCATATCAGATGGGTTCAACAGAGGGATACTCTTCTTTTTATAAAGCAAGGAGGATTTGTTCCAGTGGTTAAACCACTGAAGAAATCAATAAAATTTCCATTTCTTGATATCTTTTCAAAAAGTGTACAGCTTTCCTGCAAGGCAGTGCTGCAGCTAAACCCCCACTTGCTTTTCTGTGGGAAAAACTTGGCAAATTGCTGTGCACAGTGAGATATGTGAGGTTAGATTATGTTGTCAGTGTGTGCTCCTGGCATTAAAATCTGCTTCTAAAACTCATTGTCTGATCCAGGACTAGTGACTGTACATCCCACGGAGCGTGGTGCAGCAGGAAACATCCCCAGAAGCTCATCTTGTGTGAAATAGTTCCTGTTCTTCCCCATGTTATCACCTTGGCAGGACTTCATAAAGTTCTATTATCCAGGGTTTACTCATGTATTACTTTATTTCCACATTTTTTTTTTATTCCTTCCTATTTTTCAAAAAATTATTTTAAAATTTATTTCGCTGTTGGATGCAGCCATAAAGATGGTAGATATTACAGTATTTAAGCAGATGACTAAGCTCTAGTCTGGCACTAGCTGAACAGACTAGAAAATTTGGACATGATGAGAAATTTCAAAATATAACAGAGTGAGAATCTTATAAAAGTTACAAAGAGCATCATGATGAATGGCCAGGTTTCACAAGTGGAGTTAAGTAAAGGACAACCAAACTTCAGCACTACTTGGAGGGGAATTCTGGAGACCTTTGAGGCCTTATAAAGCCAAGAGTGCCTAGAGATCCATATTAGTGATGCCAAAGAAGGCTGGGATTATACAGGTGATGGTCTCAGAAATATCTAATTTGAGTATGGCTGCGGTCAAACTGGGACAAATGGAGAAAAAAATAAAAAGCCCTTAAGGATGAGATGTTTATCTGTGAGGACACAAAGGTTAAGAGAAGAAGGGTGGATTGGGAAGAGAAAACATTGCAGAATGGATAAGAGATGAGGGTGAAGGACTGTCATCTATCCTCTTGTCCATTACAGTCTGTTCCTGATAATTTTCCTCTCTGAAGATGCATTTGTGGGAAGCAGTCAATGGAGACATAAATCTCAGAGTACTAGAGAAACCAGGGGTTTGAGATGCATATTTTGTGGGGTTGTTTCAAGGACATTAAGCTGGGTCACTGGATTCAGCTTTCAGCTAGAATAGGAAATGCAGAGAACAACATCCTGTGAAAATGGGGATTCCTGTATTCTGAACAGGAAATCTGATGGGCTGACAGAAGTCTACATTAGTCTTTTTTGCAATTTTTCCGAGGAAGAATTCAAATAAAACCCAGCCATGAGGTCACCTAGAGCCAGTTATAACCACATATAATCTTCAAGTCAGATGCCAATATCCAAACCCTGACAGTTTGGAAGAATTTTAATCCATTAAGCAATTAGGTCATTTCACTAATTGAAATCAGGCCAAGATCCAGTCTCTGACATTGCATAATATTGGGAAAGGCTGTGTTCTGACCAGTCTCAAGGGCCATCTAATTAAAGGCTGATCAAAGTAACACTGATGAAAGGTTTTGAGTTTGTTCTATGACTTTGGGTAGCACTTTGATTCAGCATAGTGCCAGTAGTGGAGCTGGTGAATCACTGGGGTTATTGCTGCAGATGCCTGATGGAAACAGAAGGCAGAACTTGTGCTGTATTTACAAATTACTCCCTCACTGTTGTTGAAAGATAAATATATGAAAAGATAAGGAAAATATGGCCAGTTGATAGTTAATAAAACAGCCTTTTCAGAGACTTGAATATCCATTCCTGTGGAGGCAATAGTTAACAGCATCAACAGTTCAATCCACCTCAATCTGTGCACTTAGGCAGGGCCATATCCCTGTCACTATTTACCTGCTCAAATTTATCTTCTCATTTGCCTTCTTATTGATACATAGATCTCTGTCTTTCACGTTTCCAGAGCACTTGGCACCCTGTGGTCTCCTGTTCAGCTTCTGGTTTTGTGGCCATCCTGTGCCAAAGGGACCCAGGGCTCTGGCAGTGGTGGCTGGAGGGGGAAGCTCTGTGGTGCCAGTGGAGATGAGCCTTGCAGAGGGAGTTCTGAGGGTTTTTAAAGCTTAGGATCCACATGATTAAAGGAAGGTGTGAGCCTTGGGTCATCAGTCCTTTCTGTGGCAAACACAGCACAGAAACCTCTCCACAACTGAGCAAACACCAGCAGAAAACTGGAGTTGGAAACTGGAAATCTCCAGAGAAGCTTTGCTTCAATAATAAAAATATATCCTGTGCAGTGTGCTCAGGCTGTAGCTATCTGCTTTTGTCTATCTTCACTCTTTCATTATCTTATTTATCTAGTTATGCATCCATCTGTTTTTCCTTTTTTCTTTTTTTTTTTTTTTTAATCACCTCAGCAATTTTATTCTCCTGTGATCTCATGACTGTTTTTCTTTTATTTAAATATTTTCTTCTATTACAGAGGCAACTGTTTATCCAGATAGGTACAGCACAAGGAGGAGGGGAGTTTCTTGCTGCATTTATTTGCCTAAACAATTTGCTTCACTAATCAGGTGCAAGAAACTTTATTGTTTGATTAATGGGATGAGTAGATGATGCCATCAGGCATCTCACTCGTGTTTTGCAGCAGAAAAAGCACTTCATAGTGATGGGAGCTCCTTACTTTTTTTCACTATGACAGACAGTATCCACCTCCAAAATGACATATTTGGTGCATCTGTATCTCAAAAGATAATCCAGAGCAGGCCTAGATTCTTTATAAAAGGTTTATGGTCATCATTGCTTACTGCAACTTCCTCTTTGGGTCACCTTTTATCACTCAACCCAGGCAGCAGATTAATTCTCTCCTAAATGTAAAATATGATGATATTTTTTTCATAAATCAATACACTACCAGGGAATTTACTCCGGGGCAGTGTCTCTCAACCCTGAGTTTATAAAGATTTTAGCTTAGAAAGGGTCCCAGCAGAATCTGCCTTTGTTCCCAAAACCTTTCAGATGCTGAAAGGCAGTGCCAGTGAGATGCTGTGCATGGCAGTTGCTCCACAGCTGTTTTTAGGGTGAGAAATGAGAACAGATGGAGCAGCTGTGGCAGAAACAATCTCCAGGGTGGAAAACTCATGTCTTCTTAGTGAGAGCTGACGAGCTGAAGCTGGTGTCTGTGAGAGGTTTTTCTCTGCTGTATAGGTAGAATCAAGCAGGGGATATTAAATATGCAGTTTTCCAAGGGAACCACTGAAGTACCAGATAAACAAAGATGGAGCAATGGATTCAGGTTGTGTGTTAAATATCACTTTTAGGTAGTGTCCTAGCATGGATACTTGAAGGACTGTGTGGATTTATATGCATGTCAGCTGGGAGCCTCAGCATTGCTGTCACTGTGCTCATCCCCACTTGTAGGAAGTGGAAACACATGAATGCTTTATTGAGCATGAATGTTTTACAAGAAACAGGCTTCCTGAAACATTTCATTTGATAAAATAGAGATGATGGACAAGTTTCCTGTGACTCCAATCTTCTGCTATCATTGCTCTGAAGGGCAGATCTCCTTTAGGAATCGCTGCAGCAGCGAGGACAAGCACAGCTGGGGAATATCCTGCTGCCTGTCTCCATCTGGGGAGGACCAGGTTTGCAGTATTGAAGTTCTCACCCAGGAGGAGCAGAGTGCCCAGGACAAGGAATTATTCAGCCTGACAGGCTGCAGAAGTCAATGAACTCAGACAAAGCTTCAAAATTATGTTTTTTATGGTCAAATCCACTAATGCCTTATGTACTTCCATCTTATCTCATACAAAAGATGCTGCACAGCAACGTTACCCCAGGAGGGCAAAGCTGGTGTCCTCACTATCATATAATCACTGCTTTTTGTTCCCCCAACAGACACTGTTTTTCTACTCTTTCCTGGATTATGAGTGCTGGAAAATTTGAGAAGAAGCAAAAATTTACCAAACAGAAAAAATCCTCTCTTCTTTTTAGCTGGGCTGGTGTCCCATGAGGGCATCCCTAGGTTTGAAAGGCTGGACTTTGTTGGCAGCTGACTGGGTCACTGAGAGTAGGATTAGGTTTGCAGTGAGTTATTTCTGGGACATATTTATCCAGAATAGGTAAATATCCTTCCAGAGCCAGTTACTCAATATTCTGACATCACACAAAGCTATGTTCAAGCTATCACTACTACTGAAGAAAAATTGAAGAAACACAAGAACTATTTGAGGACCAGGAAGATTTCTGACTCTTGCTTGAAGTCAGCAGCAAATAAGAGTGTCTGTGATAAGGCAGAGTGACATAGAACAGGAATAGGAACTGAAGTTTTATTGCCAGAGCAGATTGTGTCTGGTTACTTCAAGTTCTTATGACTCCTACAAGCAAAGCTGAACTGTGACTAATCCAGCCACCAAAACTCATGGCAAAGGAACCAGATAATTCAGTGTATTTTGCTGAAGAACAGCTGATATAAAGGGACCTTAAGACAAATTAATGTTTAAATACAAATCACAGCAATTTCAGGACTAAGAAGGAAGTTTTGTCTGTGGTAACTCCGCCATAAAAAAAAGAGGAGGTGCCTGCAGTTATTAAACATTTTTTATTTTTATGGTTGCTAGAGAAGGATAAATGTTTCTTTATGGATACATTGAATGTTTTTTTAAATGGATAAATTTAAGGAAAGTAGTTAAAGAGAAGATCTATTCCCACAAAAATAAACAAATTCAACCTCCTAAATAAAGTTAAAAGTATCTTGCAAAGAACTAGAACAGATGCAGTACAATGAGCATTTCCTAGAATATCACTGAAAGCACAAGAAAAATCTCTGGGATATGATCTTAAGTACAAAGAGATTATAAATTCTTTTTATGTTTCAGTTATCTCAGACTCATTTTCTCCATTATGTCTTTAGAATAAATGTATTGGGTGAAAGTCTTCTGGGACTTAATGAATCTTGAGTTCAGCTAATGCCTGTAACGAGTGCTTTCCTTTCAGAACCACTAGTATGGGAAAAATTCATAGAACTGAAGAAGGGAAAATTAGTTTTGTTAGGGGAAGTGGTCAAAGAACATAACACACTCACTTGCAAGAGCAATGAGGTAATTAAATAAATTACTGGTATGTGGAAATTGAGGTTTTAGATGTGCAGATAGAACAGTACTGAGGTGGAAAGAAAGCAGAAGTGATTTCAGAAGTGCTGATGGCAGCATCACAGATAGATGGATGGATGGATGGATGGATGGATGGATGGATGGATGGATGGATGGATGGATCTCTATAATTTCTGTTAGTGTGCCAAATAAGATGCCTTTGGATGGTCACAGAACTATAGAATGGGTTGGGTTGGAAGGGATTTAAAGATCATCTTGTTCCAAACCCAGGCTATGGGCTGGGACACCTTCCACTATCCCAGGTTGTTTAGAGCCCCATCCAACCTGGCCTTGGACACTTCCAGGGATGGGGCAGCCACAGCTTCTCTGGGCAACCTGTGCCAGGGCCCCACCATCTTCACAGTAAAGAATTTCTTTGTAACATCCAATCCAAATCTACCCTCATTCAGCTCAAACTCCTTCCTCTTTCTCCTATCACTTCATGTCCTTGTGCTTGGTTGATGAAACCAAACTTGTGCCCAGCTTCTGCATCGTGTGGCCTCATCTGTCCAGGGCAGCAATCCATCTTTGTGGGCTCTGCTGGATTAGAGTTTGTGATTTCCACTTGAAAAGAGCCAAATGAAAAATTTGTTATATGAACTGTCACAGCATAAACTCTCATAATTTTATCAATCAAGAATTTACAGCTTTGTTACAGCCCAATTTTATACAGGACTTTTAATCACATCCTGGAAAACTTTCAAGGTCTCCTCATCACAGTGTGTTTAGAGAAACATTTATTTGGTACTTGGTGGGAAAAAGAAGACAGAGGCTCTAAAACTCAGGACTTTTCCAAACAGTTAATTGGAGACATCTTGCCCATAAGTGGACAGAAGCCTCTCTTGAATCAAAAATTCAGTCAAAGGCAGGAGTTAAGAGATGCTGCCTTTCTTGGATGCCTTGAGAGGATATTTTATGTGTTTGAAATCTACCCATTTACAGCAGGACACTGGCTCTGCCTTTCATAACTTGGAATCAGGGAGTGGATTCAGGATGCAAGCTAATGGAAAGAAGCAGCATGAAATGAATAGTAATTAACTCTGCATTTGGGCAATGCTATTTGGACTAATTGGTGGTACTGGGGTATTTTTTCCTGTCCCAAGTTTTGCTGTAATAGATGTAAATAACAGAAACTAAATTCCTTCTCCATATTTGTGAGGTGTTCCCTGGTAATGTGTTTCTCCTGCTACCCTCAGAAACAGGATGATTTATTTGAAAATGTAAAATTGAACTAATGATGCAAGGAGTGCATCCATGTGACAAAGGATGTTCTAGTGGCTTGATTTCTCAGGCTCCTTGAGAGAGAAGAAGGAAGGAAGGAAGGAAGGAAGGAAGGAAGGAAGGAAGGAAGGAAGGAAGGAAGGAAGGAAGGAAGGAAGGAAGGAAGGAAGGAAGGAAGGAAATTATTTCCATTCCCATATATACATACCATAAAATATCAGTCATTGAGGCAGACAGGATATACTTGAGAACAATTTTGGTAAAATCTTCAAGACCTGGCAGTCCATGTACTCTCCATTTCCTACCTCAACTGAAATACACACATTGAAGGAGAACGGGTTAATTCTTATGGTTTAAAAGTAAATGAACATGATATCAGTATATCTTTTATCCCACCAAAGTGGATAACTTTGGATGGGAAATGAATATGCAAAGGATTGCAGCAAAAGAGATTTTGGGTTGAGGGTTTTTGGAGTCCAAAAAAGTTGGGGTCTCTTCTGAGACCCACATCTCAAATCAATTTTATTTATTTTTTGGCAAAACTAGTATTTCCTGATTTAGCTTTTTGTTCTCTCTCTCTTTACTGAAACTGTAAAATATACATTCTGCTCAAAAATTATGAACCACAGCATAAGGGATTTAAAGACAGACTTTGATGTTTGGAATGGGTGTGATTGTTACAGCTCAGGGATGGAAATTTTATTCCAGTCCTTCTCTTCCAACATGGATTATGTGCTCAAAAACTCCCCATGCTTCTTTTCTGCTCTTTGAGAAAACTTTGCAGAAGCAAAATAAATAAGTGTCATGAAAATAATAAGGAAATAAAGAAAATGAAACATCTGACAACTGTGCACCATGGCCTTTGAAAAAAAAAAAAAAAAAGCCTCCAAATATCTCAGGCCTCAGCTGCATTATTCTATCAAGAAAAATTCAGCACTTCTCTTTCACCATCCTTTTATTAAAAGGAAACTGAAGTGCATATACACTCAGATAAATATTTTCAAAAATCTTTCTTTGTCTGTTTCTTAAGGTTTTTTGTTCTCTGTCCCACATGCAACAGTGTTTTGAGAGACTTAAGTATGTTGTTAAAGTTAAGTGTGTCTTAAACAGAATTGTACTCAAAGGAAGTGAAATAAACTTGTGTTCATGCTGTCTTGAATTGGATCTTTGACTACCCACACAGAAGTGTAAAGTAAAAATGTCATTTTTTTACAGAGTGCCAAATGATTAACAACTGGGTAGAGGGTAAGAAGGGTAGAAGAGGGAATCTGTTATAAATTATCAATAGAGAGGAAACGATACATTCCTTCAAAACATTTGCCTCTAAGGCCACTTCAGCTTCTCATTTTCTAAGAATCTAAAAGGAAAAAATCTACTTGAGAAGCAAGAGAAGCAGAAAGAAATAGAAAAGGGAAGATAAATATATGCTGTTAGATTTTTGATGTTGGTAGGATAAAAAAGTGCTTGGAGACATGGTTTGAAATGCTTTTTCATTACCTGCACTGCTTACTTACTACCTAATCCATGCACTTATTTCTCTGGATTTGAAAGAAGCTGACAAACTCAAGGCAATATTAGAATGCAACAACACTCCAATTAGCCCTGACAACATTAAAAACAATGATGTGCAACCCGTATCTGTTAAATATTTTGCCATCTTAGATTAAGTTAATTGAAATTAATCAGCAGTACAGTGAGGTCAGCAAAAGCTGAGAGAAATTTTAAGGGATATGATGGATTCATGCACTCACAGACTTCACTCAAGAGCAAAATATGCATCTACATATACATGAAGTGACACAAGACAATTAAGAGCCAAGAGGACCTTTTTTTTTCCAATTTTTTTTAATAGGATGTAGAGAGAAGCATGGATAAATTGTGCAAGAATTGGATTGATTGCTTCCATGCAGGTATCCTGAGGGAGCTGACTATAATATCTTTCTATTCACCTGCATAAAGATAAATATCCAGGAAAGAAAGAAAACATTTATCTGTGTCAACACTTAATTAATGCCAACCCTGGATAGCAAAATAACCTGCTTGGTTCTCCAGATTTTACTGGGCTGTGCACTTTGAGCAGGGATTTTCTTTCCCATCTTTCTCCATGGCTGACATGTGCTGCTAATGGATGCATTTTGCATGATCTCCCTCTTTCATTTATAAAGAACATCTCTTGGTTGGAGCAGGCCTCTTAGAACATAAATTCCAACCATTAACCCAGCACTGCCCAGCCCACCACTAAACCAAGCACAACAACCATGTTTTTTAAAATCAGGGATGGTGATTCCACCACTTCCCTGGTCATCCTCTTCCTCATTTTGAATGTGGAAGTTCATAGACTCAGTTTACATGTCTTGATTAAATTACCTAAAAAGCTGGACCACAACCTTTATAGTTGGAACTGGAACTTTTCAACCCCTTTTAACCTGTTATGTCAAGACATTGATCTGAAACTAAAACCACCAGGCCAGAAAAAAACCCTAAAGAGTGACTGAAAAAGAGAAATCAGAATTTCAGTAACATTCTTGTTGGCTTTATCCTGATGCCTCTTATTCTTCTTTCTTCATTTCTTCTTTTTTACAAAGCTGCACATGAACTTTGGCTCAGTCTATTTTAAGCAGTCACGTGTGCCAGCAGTGTGAGCACTCAGGTCAGCAGAGGAGCCTTTCAGAGCTGACATGGTGAACTCTAATGAGACCATCAGAAGCAGCTCCACTCTCTCCTGCTGGTGTACAGCTTGCTCAGCTGAACCCTACATGGATTATCACATTGTAATTCATTTAGGTGTTGGTCAAGGGATTATTTCCGACATTTAGAGAAATAAATCTTCAGAAATATGCCAAAAATATTACAAAAAGCCAGCAGGCATAAAGGAATATTAACAGTGTGTGTGTGTGTAAGTGGGTATAGTTTAATCAGGGTGGGGATGCCAAATATCCAACTGGCCTGGAGCAACAGTACTCTTTAACTTGGTGTGACTTTGGGGAAAGAGTAAAAAAATACCCATATTGATTTTTAGTAAACCCTGTGAAAGATGTTCTTGGAGCTCCTTCCTTCAGCATGCTTTCCCAGAAATAGATTCAGATGTTGGGGCTTTGCTTGTTTGTGTCTGAAGGCCAATATGTTCTTGAGCTAAAAATGAAACACTGAACAGATGCTGACTCAAAGTGACACGTTCCTAAAATCAGGATAGTTGGATGTTGTCAACATTCAGTAAACACATACAAACAAGAAAAGAAAAAAAAAAAAAGGAAAAAAGAAAGACACTAATTAGACATAACACACTTTGACAGGCTGTTTATGAACAGGATTGATTAAACACATATTATTGACTTTTCCCACCCAATTCCCATTTCCAATTTACAGGTGCAGGAAGCTTGGCTCCAATTAGTGTCACCACATCCCTACTGAGGCGTTGAGGTGTTTGCCCTCAACCCCCTCCTCTGCTGACCCATGTTCTGTGGAGATTTTCTTCTTTTCCACTGAGCAACCTCCAGATTTACAGAATTTTAAAATCACAGAATGGTTTGGGTTAGAAGGGACCTTAAAGATCATCTTGTTTCAACCTCCTGCCATGGGCAGGGACACCTTCCACTATCCCAGGTTGCTCCAAGCCCCATCCAACCTGGCCTTGGACACTTCCAGGGATGGAGAGTCCACAACCTCTCTGGAAAACCTGTACTAGTGTCTCTCCACCCTTTCCAAGAATTTCTTCCTAATATCTAATCTAAATCCTCCTCCAGATTAAGGCCATTCCTCCTTGCCCTACCTTCTCCTTGTGAAAAGTCCCTGTCCTGAGTGTTGCAAACCTGTGACTGATGCACATCAGGGAGTCAGAAATCAGACACTGGGATCCAAAATACAACAAGAGTCCATTGTACAAAGAGACATAGAGAGAAATGGAAAAAAAAAAAAACCCAAACAAACAAAATTAAACCAGGGAATGATTGCTTCTGTTTCTCTCCTTCCTGCTGAGTTTTCTTCTAATTTCTGTCTTGGTGGGATGACATTGTTTTGGAGACAAAACCTCTCTCCTTTTCCTTCTTCTGAGCAGTGAACTGTACAGGGACAGTGTGGCCACAGGGCATCAGGGACCAGGTGGTGTGAAATAATCTCCTAATTGTGAGATTTTGGAAGAGTTTGTATCAGGAGACCCAAAAACAGTGTGTTCCCAATACAATCATCATGAGTGTCATAAAAGCAGATTTTGTAAAAAAATCATATTGTCAAGGATACTTAATAGGAAAATTGGAAGGTATCTGAAGCTCTGCTGCTTTTTTCTCTTTAGATTCTTGCAAAATTTGCTGATGCAGTAATTTCAGACCAAAATATATCACCTATGTGAAAATCACCTGACATCTACCTATTATAGACTTCTAAAGGAATTGTCTTGCAGAGACTGCTATTAGTTATTTTTAAATATTAGCTTTCCTCTTTTTCAGGATAAATCTTTTGCTTAGGAGGTTCCTATATTTTCTTATCTTCACAGTATAGTTTTTATGTAAGTTTTACATAAGTGGTATAGTTTTATATAAGAAAGACGTTCCTTCAAGGAAGTTAAAATTTTTATGAACTTCTGTGTTTTTAAAAATCTATTTCTATTTTTATTAAAATTCTTCCCTTCTTTGTTTGTGCCTAAAATGGCAAGTGAACAGAGGAACCCTGATTAGTCTGAAATCTGTTTATTCCCTGTATCTCATCACTGTAATGTTTCCTTTTTCTAGTAAAAGTCTATATACAGAGGAGTTGTTTTTCTTTTTGCTTCTTAAAAAAATTACTTTAGTATTGTTAGTGTTCTGTGTTCCCATGACTTCCTGTAATTATACCAGGGAAATTTAATTCCATTAACTGTTTTTGAAAGAAGGTGTTTATATAATTTAAAACAACAGCCTTCTTTACTTGAAAGAAGAAAATTCTACAGATCCTGGCTGATTTTCTCAAAATATTTTTACATCTCTCAAAATCAGCTGTAAATTTAATTGTGATATGTTGAATTTTGGACTCTTCTCTAAGGAAACAAAAGGATCAGAATTGGTAGATTAGGTTTGAAAACAAAGATAATATTATATAAGCTGGTAGGAAATTATCATAAATTATCATAAATTTCTTTTGAATTCATTGTCAAAAGTGAAATTCAGCAGAAAAACTTAAATGTTTTGGATGTTTTTAGAGACAAGGAACAAGATGTGAGATAAATAAATATAAATGTGTCCCAGGATCAGACATGCTTAACTCTTCTGTATAAAAATTATCCACTTGCTTCAGTTCTTGCTCAAGCAGAAACATTTTAGATGTCTTTGGGTATACTCTGAGCAGTTTTATAGCTTGCTTACAACAGCAGCAACAGGCTTTCAAGGACTGCATTTATAATGGAATCACAGAATCACACAATGGTAGGGGTTGGAAGGGAATTCAAAGATCATCCATTTCCATCCCACTTCCATGGGCAGGGACATCTTCCTCTAGAAAATTATATTTGACCTGTTTATCCTGGTCAGTCATTGTCTTTTGTACTGGGGCTGGTGCTGCAGAAAAGGACTTGGGGAATCCTGGTGGATGGCAAGCTGAATGTGAGTCAGCAGTGCCCTGGCACCCAGGAGGACCAGCCCTGTCCTGGGGCCATCAGACACAACATCACCAGCTGGGCAAGGGAGGGGATTGTCCCACTCTGCTCTGCACTGGGGTGGCCTCACTTTGAATGTTGTGTGCAGCTTTGGGTACCACAATCTAAGATAGAAAGCTACTAGAGAGCAACCAAAGGGGGGTAATGAAGATGGTGAAGGGCCTTGAAGAGATGAGAAACATGAGGAATGGCTGAGGACACTTGGTCTGTTCACCCTGGAGGAGACTGAGGGGAGACCTCATCACAGAACACCTTGGGGATGGGAATTATCTCAGGATAGTACCTGAGATAATTTTGGGATGGGGACATGTGTCAGTTCAAACAGAGGGATTTTATCATGATTCATGGGTTGATGCTTCAACAACAGAACATCCTCCTTCATCTGCCTTGGTTTTCAGCTGCTGTGAGTGGTTTATCAGCTGGAAAGCACCACTGAGTTCTCTCCCTGCAAGGGAATAGAGTCTGGCTGTGGGGTCTCCATTCTGCTCCATCCTCTGTTGAGTCCCCCTTAGACTGTGTTTGTGGGAGGTTGGATGTGCTCACCCTTCTCCATCCAGGGAATACAAACTGTGTTTTCCACTATGTATTCTTATCATCCCCAGTCATTTTGCCACATGCTTCATGCCTGAAGGAGCCTCTGGCATCAACGCCTTAGATTCTTGTATAAAATATTTGTCTTTCCATTAAATCACCCCTCCTGGCTTTTTGGAGACAGGTGGGTGGCAGTGGAGGAAGAGAGAGCAGGAAGGAGGTGAAGTCAGGAGACACACACAGACAGTGAGGAGAACAGGATTACACTGATTTGGCAGCACAGAGTTAGTGAATTGAAATAAATGGCATTAAGCATGGATTGATTAATGGCAATGACAACAGAGACAAACAGCTTACAGGCTAAATCCTCTCCTCTGTGCATTTTACTGCTCTGTGCTGCACAGAGCAGGGATGTCACTGCTTCTGCCTGGTGCCTCTTTTTTGACTCTTTTTCAGCTGGAGGGATGAGCAGCTGTGGGCAGAGACGAGGTGGCAGCACTCATTCAGCAGCAGCTCCAGCTGGCCACATCATCCCAGAAGGACTTTGAGGGGCTGCAGTGTGTCCAGAGAAAGACAACAGGGCTGGGGGAGGGTCTGAAGCACAATTCTGATGAAAAGCAGCTGAGGGAGATGGGGGAATTCCCAAGGAGGCTCAAGGGGGATCTTATCACTCTCTACAGGTGACAGGAGGGTGCAGCCAGGTGGGGACAGTCTCCTCTCCCAGGTAACACAAGAGAGAACAAAAGGGCGTGACCTTAAGTTGCACCAAGAGGGATTTAGATTGGCTGTTAGGAAAAATTTCTTCACTGAAGGGTAATCAAGCATTGGAACAGGCTGCCCAAGGATGTGGTGGAATCACCATAGCTGGAAGTGTTCAAAAAACATGTGGATGTGGCACTTGAGGACGTGCTTTAGTGGTGAGCATGGTGTTGGGTTGACTGTGGGACTTGATGATCTTAAAGGATTTTTCACAACCTTAACAATTATGATTCCGTGATTCTCTTCCTTCTTCTACCACAACCACATCCAAAGGGGTGGTGGAAGAGAATGAATAAAGTCATAAATGGGAAAAATCACATAGGACCATCCAGTGCCACTGTACTACAAATACCTTTCTGTTGCACTGTGATTTGATATTTTTATTTTTATTTTTATTTTTATTTTTATTTTTATTTTTATTTTTATTTTTATTTTTATTTTTATTTTTATTTTTATTTTTTTATTGTTTTTTTTTTAATTTTTGATGTTATAGCAGCTTGAAAAAAAAAAGAAAAAAATTCTCTAAACCAAAGAATGTATCAGTGGCCTCCAGCTTTTCAGCCCAGCTGCAGGTGGAAAGATATGTCTGCCTGCATCAGCACATGCATGTCCAAGCGTATATTCATAGCATATATTTATACAATATATTTATATTATATATATATTTACATTTATATATATTTTATATTTTATACCTTATATTTATATTATTATAATAAATATATATATTTATTATTATAAGTAATAATATTATGTGAAATACACTATATAACGTAGAGGATACGAGCTATATACACCCAATGCAGTTGTCAAAATTAATGTCAATAAACATCAATATATAAAAATTTTCCTTATTCTTGAAATCCTGTACCCATAATGCATTTCACTGGAGCTTAGTTAGAGTGTGCTGCATTTTTCAATCCAAAATGCACTTTTATTAATATTGAATCAGGGAGTATTTATCACAAAGTAGTCAGGACAGCTATAACTGTTGATTACATTTGTGGTATTCTGCCTCATAAAAAAATAGTTAGCATCAAGTCAGGATAATATTTAGAAATGAGATTATTCATTAGAAGTCAACAGAATGTTTAAAATCTCTGAGAATGTTAATTCTGTGTCAGAGCTCTCAGCAGGACTCAACTCATTTTGGCAATTGAAAAGTGGGGTGTCTCTTGCAGCTACTTATCCACACAGCTTTGGTCAAGAGACACAGAGATCTTCAGAGCAAATTCTGCTCTGTCCTTTCTGTGGTGATAACAGAAAAAAAATTAATTTTCAAAGCTACATTAGTTGTGGCATCTCATTTTCAGAGTATTAAATAGAAGTCAGAAAAATCCCACCCATTAATCAGGAAAATAAAAAACAAACACCAAAACACCCAACCACTCAAGTTTTAAGTTCTATCTAAAGAATTTATTTGAAGTTATAACCATTTACTCTTAATAAAGTAGTTGAATTTATGTATCTGTATTTGGTTTCCTCAGCATTTACTCTGTATTTGCTGTGAATCTGCCACAGTTGGCAGAACTACCATTTTCCATGGCCATTTACGGAAAATATGTGGAGATTCTACTTAAAAATAATTTTTCTTAAGAATAAATAATTAAAAAGAAAAAAGGAACTTTAAAATCCATCTGATCTTATTGTCTTCTGGAGTTCCTGTGAGCTGAGGGGCATTTCTGCTTTGTTTAGGAGTCTTAGACTTTAACTATTTAAAGGTCCAGTCAAACAGATCCATGGAAAAAGGACAATAGAATTAGATGAATGCCAAAGTAAACTAAAAATGCTTTAGTTTTGAAAACACAATAAAAACAAAATTATGCTGAAGATAAAAAAATTAAATGTATTTCTGAACATTCTAAATATTTTAAATATCTATAAATATTCATTATGCATCCATTACCAACACATATTTTAAACACAAAGTCTCTGCTTTCATTAAGTGAATGCTACTGGAGATAAAAGTATGCTTAAAAAAACAGGACAATCATCATCAGACCAGCTGTGGTGATAAATCACAGCCAGGCAGAGAGATTAGGTTCCAAAAATGGAAATAAATGCACATTCACACTGGAGTTCCAACGGAGAAAGGAAAGCAGGGCAGCGAACTGAGGTTTGCAAACCAATGCTGCTCAGCTAAAGAACAGAACTGCAAAATGATGGACAGATTTTACTCTAGGCTGCTTTGGACTTTGACATTTTTGCAAACAGAAAGGGAGGACAACAGTTTAAATTAATTAGTCCTTTAAATTACAATAGCAGCTCAGGACTCCAGGCTATGCACTGTGAATCCCTTTCTTGTGCCATGGTTTTTTTTTTTGCTTTCCTGCCAACCACTGTCTCTTGTGTGAAAGTAATTTTCTGGCAGAGTCTTTTGTTGTGTGTTAGGAAACTTCCTAATCCAGAGAGGAGTTTCTGAGCAATCAACACTTAGTAAACTTTTCACTACTTTTACAATACTGATTAATAATCCAATATTTGAAAGAAGAAGGGAAAAAACAAAAAACCAGACCCCTGATACAAACAGCAACATGGCTGCTGGACATGGCTGGAAACCATGGAAATTTGTCTTAAAATCATAATTCCTTCTAACCTTCTTCTTCTTTGCCAAAGTTTCCACTTCCCATGAGCTCCTTTAGTTTTTTTTCATGGTGATTCCTGTTTTGTGTTTGAAAAAGTGCAGGTTATTTGATATTCACATTACCTAAACCAAACTGTGGTCACAACATGTGTAAAGCAGATATAGAGCTGCCCAAATAATGATCATCTCTGCATCAAAGAAAAAACAACGAAAAAATAAAATGAGATAGAGAATTTATGGATTTGGTTCACTGGAGCTTCCAAAAGAGGCAGCCAACAGATGCAGAAGTTTGTGCCAAAGGACACAAAGAGGGGGGGAATCTTTGATTGATTGTGGTGACTGGGATCTGTGTTGACAGACCAGGAAAGAAAATATCATGCTCCCCTTCAAAGAGGGGAAAAAGGAGGGCCCAGGGAACAACAGGCTGGTCAGCCTCACCCCAGCTCCTGGGAATGTGGTGGAAAAGTTGGTCCTGAAAAGCATTTCAGGCAGATTGAGGAGGAGGAAATGACTGGGGGGAGAGCGTGGCGTCAGCAAGGAGAAGTCGTGCTTGACCAACTTGCTAAAGCTCTGTGATGAAGTGACCTAGGAGGAGATGGGAGTGTACTGGGGTGGTGTTTTTGCACCACTTAATTCATGGTTTGTCTGAAGTTTCTTCGCTCAGAGCCAGGATTAAAAAACATGGAGACGAATTTTCTCATGTTTGGGCTTGGTTGTTTGTTAAATCTTACCTAAAATACAGAAAGTTCAGCAACACCTCTAGCCACCAGCTAAAAGTTAGCAAAGGGGAGGTGAATCCAGCTAGCTACAAGGTCTCTTAAAGCTAAGGAGTCCAATAGACAATGAACACCGATATTATTTATACTTTTGACCCAATAACCAAATTCCCGTGACCCTCAGTGCAGCACCAACTGTCCAACCAGAAACTACTGCCTGAAACCATGAAGAACAAGAGGAGGAAGAAGACAGAAAGGAGACAACACCCAAAATCTTCCATCTTGTCCCATACCTATTACTGTATTATGAAATCTCCTATTTAAAACTCTTCACCATGTGAACTCACACACTTTTATTTAACCATACCTGTGACTTTAACTCCATCACTAATATTTAGAATCTTTCTCCAAGGCCTTAGGTCAAAAGCTATGTTCTCCAGGGGGTCAGTGCCAGAAAGCACAGAAAGCTCAAAAACCCCAGGTTTCTGTGCATAAAAACAGGTTTCTGGGATCCAACAGGGGAGAAGAGTGAACAGATGAGGGGAGAGGAGAGGATATTGCCTACCTGGGCTTCAGGAAGGTCACTGACTCTGTCTCACATCAGATCCTCCCAATAAAGGTGTTAATTCATGGGCAGAGAGGTACATTGAAAACTGGCTGAATGGACATGGAGGGTGGTGGCCAGTGGGGCAAAGTCTCATTAAATTGTGAATCCCAGGGTCAATCCAGTCCTATTTAACAGTTTCATTAATTATCTGGATGAAGAGGAAGAGTGTCCAGCCAGCAAGTTCAACAATGACACTAAACTGGACTTCACTATTTAGTTTCTACTCACATCTAATAATAAATAAATAGAGAAACATAAATAAAGTTACATTTCCCTCCATACTCCATCAGTTTCTTGACACCTGCAACTACAACACTGCTTGTTTTGGTGAAATTCAGATGTCCAGATTTCCTTTAAATCTGGGCCTCGTTGGTTTGTTGAGAAAGGACTTTCTCTAAGGCAGGACCATGAGTTGAAAAGGCTCAAAGTGACACAGTGCAAATTTATCAGCTCCTCTCCACCTCTGGGGATCTCCATCATTTATGGGATTGCTGGCTGTGCTGGGGACACATAGAAAGGGGGGGGGTGGTGGCCCATCCCCCATGGAGGCCACATGGAAAGCACATGGACCTGAGACAAAGGGAGCAGTGTCCTCTCTGGGAGCCTCCCCTGAGGCTGCGGGGACCAATCGGAGACCTGGGTTGGTGATGGACAGCCCAGGAAACCAATTAGAACGTTGTTTCGCTTTTACGAATCACAGGGAAATAAGGTTAGTTGGTCATTTTTGCTTTCCGGTTGTGGAGGTGAGCAGACCTGGGGCCCGGTCCCGGCATGGGCCCGGTTCCGGCCCCGGCATGGGGCGGGGAGGGCCTGGCCCCGAGAAGGCCCGGAGTAGACCTGGCCCAGCCCCAGCTCTGGCCCCGGCAGGCCCCGGTCCCGGATGCCCCCAGGGTGGGGGACCCGGCCTAACCCGGCCCCGGGGGGAGCCCAGCTCGGCCCCTCGCGGCAGGGCCTGGCCCGGCTCGGCTCAGCTCAGCTCGGCCCTGCCCGGCTCGGCTCGGCTTGGCTCGGCTGGCCTGGCCCGGCCCAGCTCCAGGCCCTGCGTCGCGGCAGAAAGAAGTCCAGCCAGCTCATCACCACGTGTGGCTGCGTTTTTTTCCAGCATGCCTTCAGCCTGGCTCTTTACCGTTTGGATACAAGTTTAACTTTTGATGCCTGAATGAAACTTCGGATTTCCTGAGCTCCCCAGAGCAAGAAGCATGAGGCAGGAAGAATTAGAGGCCAGCAGAATGAATTTCAAAGTCATGGAAGGAGAGATCTGAGGAGTCGCCACTGATAAGTAGCTTAAAACCTTTTTTCTGTGGGCTTTAGAGGATCGTGACTTTACTTAAATTCCCTTAAACTGTGGAATATACTTGGGGAGGTTAAGTGCCTGAGATGAAGACTTTTTTTTGCCTCGAGGGATGGAGCTCTCTGTCTTTGGGACTGGAATTGGACAGAGACATTTGAGTGAAGAGTGAGATAAAGAGACTTTTTGTGTTTTCTCAGTGGCCTGCCATTAAAATGACACCCCATGTGTTTTCAGCAACCCATATACAGCTCTGAAAAGACTGTGGAAATGGGAGGAAAAATCATAATTTGTAGGTTCCGGGTGGACACGAGTTATGAGAGTGAGACACCCTCTAAGCCTAAACAAAAAGAAGGGACTTCTCTCTCTTGAGTGAACTGAAATGATTATTTAAGTGAATAACTGACCAGTGTTTTTCTGTATGTTGCTGGTATGAGGAAAGGGGGAGGAGGGAATAATCTGGAAATCTCATTATGAATTGTTTTGTGTTGTTAATAAATTTCTTGTACCCTTTTAAGCTTTAAGCCTGCTTTTTCTTTACTCCTTAACTCGATCCCCAAGAGAAATTAAATATATTAAAATTGGCAACCCCAGTCACACCGTGACACTGGCAGAACTGACAAATTTAGGAAATGCCAGAGAAGAAAACAACTATGAAGAAAAAAAACTCAGCTGGAAAAGTACTTTTAAAACTGTCTTGGCACTTGGATTTGAAAGTTACAAATTGTATTAAGACATAGTGAAATTCTGTTACAGAGGATTAAAAATAAATAGCAGTTTTCATCCGTGCAGTTCTCTGATTCAGAAGTTATGATTCAGATGGACTGATATTTCTTTTCTAGAACCTAATTACTATCATTAATGCTAACAATGATAATTAACAAGCAATTTTCTCATCTATCTAATAGATTTTTGCTGCATTTGGAAATACTGTGAGAAAATCAATCTGTTTTTTGAAAGCAGGCAAAGGTCATCTGAAACTCAAAAGCACATGTTTAATCAGAGTATTTGGGATTTTTGTTCTGATCAGACATTTCTAAAACGCTTGAGAGTATTAAAGGCTTATAATAAGCACCTTTAAAGTTGTGCCAAGATGGATCCTGAATATTATATTAGGCATGTGATAGGTCAATAAATAAATATATTAAGAAAAATAATCAAGTCAATGCTACTGTAAGGAAAAGAGATGTTGAGCAGCTTATTAACGTAGTACAGGCTGCTGGTTTCTTTATAGGAAAAAACACTAAGCAATATCTTTTCACATCAAAAAAATAAATTTCCAACTTCCAAACCAAATTGAAGCAATTCCAGGAGGTTCATTTTCTTATGCCAAGAATGGCTTGAACTCTACAAATTTAGTAATGCTTGACTTCCTTTTCTATTTCTTGATATGATAAGAACTCTCCATTTGCCATACTTTAATATCTTTCTCTTCAGAGATTTATTCCTGACGTGGATAATGGAGTCCTTGAGAATTACTGTCATGGATAGCAGGGTTAAAAAGTGAAATAAGGTGTCTCTCTACACAGTGCTAGGAAATGAGTGAGTCCAATTTCCCTTAATGAGAATGTTCTTTTCATGCCACAAAATTGACACCTGCTGCCAGGTGTGACTGATGCAATCACCATGGGAGAAAAATGATGGAACATCTTGTGGGCTGGAATGGGACTGACAGTGCTGGTCATGGGTCACAGACTCTGGGCAGCCTTGGTCTATGTTCTTTAGCTCTAACACCAATTTTGTCTGGGTCTTCCTCTGTCTTCTTGTATGGCTGGTCTGTTCTTTAAGTGTTTGACTTTGCATGGTGCAAGCACAGTTTTGAACGTGCTGATGTTCTGACAGGCTAGTCAAGGTCCCTCTGGATGCCATCACTTCCCTCAAACAAATCTTCTGCTCCAGTTGGTGTTTGCAGGGCTGTAACATTTTGGATTTACTCCCAACAAACAAAGATTTGCAATTCTGTTTTGCTGGTTTCCTGGGGAAACTTGTGGGTACCTCAAATGTCTCTTTTCTCCTGGGATTGTTCATTTTGGGTGATGTGAATCCCCTACAATGAGACAAGTCATGAGAGATGAGATTATCCTTTACTAAAAAAAAGGTAAAGAAAGTTGTTGTGGAGCTTTCATTGCAAAGCCCAAGCAGTCCTGGACCGTTAGCAAAGATGGCAACACAAAAATCTGCTGCCTTTACTGAATTTTCCTATCCCCAAATATATTTCTGTCAGGTTTGGGGTATATTTTAATTTATACATCTGTTCTCTCTCAGAAGTACTTGTGCAACTGCAGAAGTTGGCTCCTTCTAATGATCTACAGTTGCACCTTGTGAAAATACATTTTCAATTTGGCTCCTGAAACATGGATCAAGTGATCCTGCCAACACAAATATCCTTTGCTGTCAAACATTTTCATCCTCTGGAGAGTGGAACACATGCACAGCCACTCAGGGGGAAAAAAAAAAAAAAAGAGCTTTGTGGTGGTGTTGCCTTTTACTTTTAGTTTTTCACTTGAATTTCATTTAGCAATTAGTTGAGACAGCCATAAAATACTTTTAAATATTGTATTAACTTGTACATTCAGGGCAAAATTGCCCAGATTCTGGTGATTCACACCTGTTGGATGAGTGGCCTTGGGCATTGCCTTATTGAAAGGTTCTTGTCATCTTTTCTAGACCACAGGGTTTGAGCTGTGGTCCTTTGACATGAGCCAGGCTGGCAGAGTGCCTCCTCCTGGCTTTGTGCTGAACCAGAGACCCAGGTCAGTGACAGAAACCAGGAATGTTGAGAAATACTGTAAGAATTGCAAGTGATAGTTGTGAATTTCCTTTTTTTTTTTCTTCAAAATTAAACCTTAGGACAACCGTATGTAAATTCCTGATATGTGGGATGTAACTAGTGCACTACTCAGCTGTCAGACTTGGAGTGCCCTTCAATTTCCTCATGAAAGAAATATTAAAACAGGTGAAAAGAAGGGATTATGAAATATGTGATACATCAAAGCCACTATGATGAGAAAATATTGGTTTATTCTCCCAGAGAATTCCCTATTTTACTGAAGTTTTATTTATTGATATGCTATACATGATATATATATCTACATATGTACACAGAGACACAGTAATCATATATTATATAATGCAATATTATAAATAATTTAGTATATTTTATATCTTATGGTATATATATCATAGAATCATAGAAAGACAGGATCATAGAATAACAGAACGGTTTGGATTGGAAGGGACCTGAAAAATCATTTTATTTCCACCCTTCTCTATAGGCAGGGATGTCACCAACTTGATCAGGCTGCTCAAGGACCCATCCAGCCTGGACTTGGACACCTCCAAGGTGAAGGTTCATCCACAGGGATGCAGCATCCACGACTTCCCTGGACAGCCTGTTCCAATGTCTCACTGCCTTCCTGCTCTTGGACTACAGGGAACAGATCCATGACCCTTGGTGAAACTAGAGCCAATATCCAAATGAGCACTGGAATGTGGGAGGGGTGGATTATCCATAAGGATCTACACAGTGGTATTTTTAACATAAGCATCTCTAAATTGGGCAGGATGAGACAGGCTGGGGGTTGGAGGACAATATCACAACTCATAAACCTTTAAGTTACATGGGAGCAGGGCTGCACACAAATAACCAAAACATCATTATTATGATGTTAACTTTATTAAGAGATTGGTGGGGGGTAGTGACTATTTTCTCCTCAGTTTCCTTAAAAAGAGGACAGGAGTTGGATTTTGAGGGTTCTTGTGCATCCCTTCCAATTCAGGGTATTCTATGATTCTGTGATTCCATGAAAATGCCTGTCTTGAAAATTTATTTTGCCATCAGGAAAGGCAGAATAGCACTTTGTTATAATATAATGTAAACATTAAGGACCAAATTCTCAACTCATTAATATTTTGTTCGGTTTTCTTCCATGCCTGTAAGTTCTCTGTGGCAAAGTGGATTTAAGTGATTTCCAGCTTTCCCCACTCCCAATCATTTCTTCCTGTCCAGGACTGTATATTTCAAACTTATTGCTTATATCAATGCAGCTATAAAACAAGTCAATGTAATAAGCTGGCTCTGAAAATCAGAGATTGCTGCATTTTTAGGGAATATGTGGGTGGGTATTTTGCTTGTTTTTCCTCCCTTGCAGATGTTTAGTTAATTCAGTTTGCAACATGGCTCCATGAAGAAATGGGAATTAATCTGCTGCCTGCTGTCTGAAGAGACAAGAAATTCTGCCCTGGGAGGGTGGTGAGGAGAAGCTGTGGCTGCCCCATCCCTGGAAGTGTCCAAGGTGGGGCTGGATGGCTCTTGGAGCAACCTGGGATTGTGGAAGGAGTCCCTGCCCATGGCAGGGTGTTGGGACAAGATGATTTTTAAGGTCCCTGCCAACCCAAACCATTATGTGCTTCTAGGATTCTCTGTAGAGACACTGGTGGGATTTTTTAAGACATTGTTCACATCTCTTTTCTGCTTTTTGCTTCTCCTTTTGAACCACAGTCACAATTCAGCCCCTTCAGCAGGAACACCTACCCCAACAACCTTGGCCTTTCAAATTCAGCAGTGATGATCTGCTCCAGGTATCAGGTGCTGCAGGCTTTATGTCTTCACTAAATTTGTTTTTCTTGATTTTCTTATCTCTATCTGATTTCTCATCTCTTGTAACAACAGCATAAAGATAATTCTCATCTTCTAATGCCATGGCATTACTGACAGCTACAGCTCTGCAGAACTAATACAGAAAAATCAGCATTACACTCAATCTGTTGGAAAATAACATAAAAAATACTGAGTGACCTATTGGATCTTGGCCTTCAGCATCCTGCTCCTGAAACTGGGCAGAGGCAGTGGGTTGGGCAGGAATTTAGGGAGAAATTTGTCCTTAGAAAGTGCAGTTTGTCCATAGAGCCTCCCAGTCCCCAGTGACTTGTAGTTCCTAGATTGCCTGAGAAGATGCCTCTTGTGGATCTTGGTGGATTTATTTTTCATGGAATAGAATCACAGAAAGCAATATTAGATGCACTGAATTTGAAAAAGACCTCCAAGATCAAGTCCAACATTTTTATTAATTTCTCCTTCTTTCTGAGATTGGTGATTAAAGATGGCAAAAAGGACATTCAACTGTGGACACAGCAGAAGCTTTCATATGATAGAAGGTGACTGAAATAAAATTGAAGTTTAATTTTTTTTTTTTTTGAGTTTTTCTCTGTCTTCACTAGTAATTTCCTTGCTAAGTGAACAGCCAATTCCCTTTCAAAGACAAGGTTTAACCATAACAAAAACATCATCCTGACTGATCCAAGTGTTCAGGCTAACCTAGAGCAGACGCGGTGGGTTTCAGGGAATTTTTCCCTTCAGGAGAGGGAAGGATAGCCTTTTATGCTCATTAAACTTCCCCCAGACTCCTGGGTCTGACATGAAATCCCATTAAGAGGCATCTTACACACAGCAAACCAGGAATTCAGCATCCCTGCTCCCTCCTGCAGCAGCTGTCCTTGGGGAAGGTCGGGGCAGGCACTCCTTTAAAGCTGTGATGTTCTGTGCTCCAGCAGCCCGGGAAAGCTGCACCCTCTCTGCTCTTCCCAGCAGCTCCCAGGAGTGAGGAACATTTTGGTGTCCCCATGAATAAACAACGAGGATGGATTCCAGTTAAACAGCAAAGGCTGTCTCGAGTACAGCAGACCAAACCCAGCTTCTTCAGCCCATGACTGGATACAGACTGATAAACCTGAATAGTGAGGAGAAATATTGTAATTTGCAGTAGATTTCTCCTTCCCTTTACCCTGTAGCTTAGAGATATATTTAAAAACAATAAATTGTTGTTGTTGTTGTTGTCTTTAATTACACTGGTTCCTGAGGGCTGCTGTTCTACTGAAAAATAATCCTGCTTTGACAATGGAAGCTTAAGAGACTGGTGGAACAGATTGCAAACCATTTCCATGTCTGGTTTAACTGCTTGACTGCCAGCCTGTGGAATTAATTTTCAGGAGAAGTACTTGTACAACTCTTTCTAGTTTCCCCTTGCTATTGGGCTACAATGACACCACAGGTTACTGCTCTGCACAGGCACAGATGAGACACAGGGAGAGGGTAGGTGGCTGCAGAGAAGAAGGTTTTGGCACTCCTTAAGGGGAAAAAGTGTCAAAAGATAGGAATTCAAGCAAAATAATGCTAATGAAACACCAAACTAAAACATGTTGTCTTAATTATTGCTCACACTTCCAAACTGACCAAAGGAGGTGGTAGAAGAAAAAAGTCAGTTATAAAGAACAAGTTTAATGTAAATCTCGTGAATTTAGGTTCATTACACTGAACTTTGGCCAGGTAAAAGTTACATGGTCTGACTTAAACCTTGGTTTAATCCTCAGCTGCAGCTCAGTGGAGGATGAATAGGTTTACTGCTGTCTCTCTGCTGAAGTCACCATCTCTCCCCACTGATATTTGTGGGAGGTTCATCTCCCCACACACTTTGTATGAACTGTTTTAGTTCTGCTGAAGTGAAGGGAGCTGAAACTTTCTGAAAGATTCCAGCTGATCTTGTGCAGCTGGGTAGGGAGAGTGAATCTGGCAGGAATAGCCCAGCCTGCTCCTGGAGAAGCACCAAGCTTCATCTTCACTGCTGTGCTGTAGAAATTGTGTCTGACTGCTGATTTCAGAGTGAAAGATGAGAAACAGGTTGAGATGGTGGTGAGGCAGTGATTCTGGCTGGGGTGGATATGTCAAGAAACTGGTATTTGGTTTATTATCATAAAAGCAGGGCTGATGTCTGGCCTGGGTTAAGAGTATGTAAAACTCTCTAAACTCTTCTATGTTGTCTCTACTACACAACCTTTTATTTTTAAAAAGTATGGATGGATGTTTGAGTGTGGCTTAGATATGGACATGGGCCACACTCCTGAAAACCTCACACAGTACTACAGCAACCTGATGAGGACAACAATGAAATGGATTCTGTGAAACTATTGTTTTTGAGGAGGAAAATAAAGTTGCTCCTAGCTTTGTCATCTGTTCTCAGTTCTTCTCTACAACTCTTCATTTTCTTCTTTTGCTCTTTCAAGGATTTAGGTAGATTTAGATTGGATTTTAGGAAGAAATTCTTCCCTGGGAGGGTGGTGAGGCCCTGGCACAGGCTGCCCAGAGAAGCTGTGGCTGCCCCATCCCTGGAAGTGTCCAGGGCCAGGTTGGATGGGGCTTGAAGCAACCTGGGATGGTGGAAATTGTTCCTGCCCATGTCTGAGGGTTGGAATTGGATGATCTTTAACGTTCTTTCCAACATAAACCATTCTATGATTCCAGTTCACCAACAGTTTCCAGGGACTGAACATATCTGTCTGATGTCAGGGCTGGCTTAAGAGTGTGGAAAACTTCCTCTAGCTTTTTCTGTATTCTGCCTATCACAGAATTTTTATCTAAAAATAAATATGTGCATATATATATATATATATATATATACACACACACATATACATACATGTATGTACTGGTGTGGTTTAGATATGAATCAGTTTCATCTCGAAATTCAAATAGGGCTCCTAACTGCTAAAGAAGTGAGGTATTAAAAGGACTATCTGGATCCTATGAATTGAGTAGTGAACTTTCATATATCCTTAGGGAAATCTAGAACTCCTCAAGGAATAGAAATGATTGTCCCTGTCTACATTTTGTTACATCCCTGACTGCAGGATTCAGGTGAACTGCTGCAATTCTCTTAGTTTGCACACACACAAAACTTCAGAAGGCTACTCCCTCAGCTTCTTACTTTTAAAACTTGCAAGAAATTATAAATGAAGATGACAATATCTCTTCCTCAAAGGATTATATATTTCTCGTTAAACTTTAACTTCATTTAAAATCCGTCCTTGATCCTCTTAAAGTATTTGCGTAAGTGAATGAGGTCTGTAAAACACGACTGAAGCTTTCCTCCTTGGGGAAGCAGCTTGACCAATTTACATATTTATTAAATATTTTATATTTTACCAGATTGTATGCACTTCGAAATGTCACATCTTATTTTTGGTCTGAGCACTGCATAACCATAATGGCTATTTCCAGCCCCTGAAGAGGGAAAAAAAATAAAATAATCTGCATCTCCTAATTTGACCACTTCTTAAGGACTTAATTTTTTTATTTTTATGTTTTACTCTGTACTGCAAAATTTTAACTTTTAGTGTTATGAAGTTTTACTAGTTCTTTGCAAATTAATCTCCTGTGAGGCTGCATGACCAGCTTCTCATTTTTCCTCTGGAATGTGATTCAGCTTTCTAAGCCTGCAAACTGAACTTCTGAACATGTTTGATGGCTATTTGAGCTTTAAAGAAAATAAACACAAGGCTGTTGCAAACCAGAAATGCACATACAGAAGTGCTTTCCCTTGTGGTAAAAGGATCTATCAAAGCAGAGTTGATATTTCTGGTGTAATTCCTCCCCTCCCTCACCCTCACAGTTCAGCTGCCAGCATCTGGAACAGAGATTTTTCTTTTTTTAATGATGTACAAGACTAGGGCATGCATGAGATCTCATTACTGGGGTTTCCTGTGAGCAGTTTGGAGTCTGGAGACTGAATGGATTAAGGCTCCAACAGGATGCACAAGATGTGGGCACATGCCCAGTTCTGCTGCTGGATTCCTGAGTGTTGTGGAACAAACCTCTTTCCTCTGTATGTCCCCATTTCTGATGGAAACAGCCTCCTTCACAGGGTGCTCTGAGGGGCAGCTGCTGATAGGAGAGATTGGAAAAAAAAAATTATTTAGAAACCATGGAGAATGTCTGTTACTCTCTTTTCTGGCCACCTTTAAAGTGCATGACTTCCATGCCTAGAACTTTGAATCATAGAATCACAAATCATTGAATATAGAGTTGTAGAGTCATAGAAACATAGAATAGTTTGAGTTGGAAGAGAATTTCCAGATCAGCTTGTTCTAACCCCCTGCCACAGGCAAGGAACCTTCCACTATCCCAGGTTACTCCAAGACTTGTCCAACTGGCCTTGAACACTTCCAGGGATGGGGCAGCCACAGCTTCTCTGAGTAACCTGTGCCAGAGCCTCAACACCCTCAAAGGGAAGAATTTCTTCCTAATATCTAATTTAAATTTACCTTTTTTTTCAGTTTGAAGCCATTCAGTCCATGCCCTTGTTTAAAGTCCCTCTCCAGCTCCTTTAAGGTCTCCCTGGAGCCTTCTCTTCTCCAGACTGAGCATCCCCAACTTTCCCAACCTGTTTCCATAGCAGAGGAGCACCAGTCCTTGGATCAGACTTGTGTATCTTCTCTGGACTCATTCCAACAGATCCACATCTTCTTGTGTTGGAGGCCCCAGAACTGGGTGCAGTGTATTGTTTTTTGGGATATATTCTTTAGGGAAAAGGAAACAAAAACCAAAACCACAACACACCAATAAACAGATTTGTAGATGAAAATATCTGACAAGAGAGAACTTGCCACAATATCCAAGTGATCAATTATTGTAATATCATCTTGCCCTTGTCTACATTTCAGGCAATGTTTTTTTTTTTTTTTTTTCAGTATTCTTTCTGCAAAAGTCAGCAATATTATCATACCTTTTGCCTCCATTTGAATTTTTGCATGGCCCTGTTATGCCATTTCTTTCCTTTTCTTGATTAAATGAAAAGACCAAGTTGCTCTTCAAAGGAAAAGCCAAGCAAGGGTTAGACCCCATAACTTTTTCTTCAGCCTGGGTGGGTAGGAACAAATCTTTTTCAGAGTCATATCTTCCCTGGAGGGAGTCCACATTATTCATCCTTTCCTTTTCATAGGTCCTCTGACAGCCTTATCAGTAAGAATTTCTTCCAGGTCACTGCACAATAAGCACAAAAGACAGTCTTTAAGACTCTACTAGAATCAGACCATGCTAAAAATAGTCCTGCAGTCTAGTTACTGGATAGGAACTATCTGCTGACCAACAACTGCTCCTTCTGACCTGTGCCATGTTGATTTCTCATTAAAATATTAAATATCTTATAGGAGTTAGATATGGATGTGAAAAACATTCCTGTGGGCTGATCTCAGAGTCCATTCAGCCCAGGAGTCTTTAATAGAGGCAGATGTTATTTCAACACGTTTTGGAGATTAAGCTCTATTATTTTTCTTGCATTATAACCTCACATTAAATTGATGGTATTTCTTTTCCATAGATTTATAACCTTGTTATTGCTCCTCTTTAACTACAGATGCTGCATGACTTTGACTGGAGCTGACATGCACCTTTTAATGCCAGAGTTAGTCAGGTGTGGATGCACACCCACAGCTTCTTCCAGCAATAAAGGTAAATTATATCCTAACTGAGCACAACTGCACACTCTCACAGCATCAGAGCAAGTAAAGGAAAGAGTATTTCAGCTGTTCCTTTCCATCACCCCTTATTTTTCTTCAAGCTGATATGGTGTGTTGATCTCAGGAGATGGCAAAGGACAGGATGAAAATTTGCATCCCTTTTGAAGCCATGAAATAATGAAGCAATTTTTGTAATGAGGAGCCATGCAGGTACTTTAAGGGCCTTGTGAGTAGCTAGGGATGTTGTTTTCTAAATGCCATCTCTTTCAAAGTCAGTATAGAGAGAAGCACAGTCAGAAGGAGATATTGGCCAAGATTACCTCCTGGGCAGCAGCTCTGTGGAGAGGCTTAGAGGAAAACTTCTGCCTTCCTGTTTGGAGGAGAGACCACTGCTGCTACAAGATTAAATTACCCTGTAATTGTGCTCTGCACCCTCCAAATACATCAAAAAGTTCTACCAGGGGATTTATTGATTTGGGTTTTTGTTTTGGTTTGTTTTTTGTTAGTTTGTGGTTTTAGTTTTTGTTTATTTGGTTTGTGTGCATTTTGTTTTGTTTTTGTTTTTTTTTTTTTTTGTTGGTTGGTTGGTCGGTTGGTAGGTTTTTTTTGTTGTTGTTTTTGCAAAAGTCTCTCCTTTGCCAAGAAATCTGTCATTTGCTGACACCATGCTTAGTAATCCTTTCTGTATAATCAAAGGATCATCAAATCATGGAATGGTGTGGGTTGGAAGGGACCTTAAGGTCCACCTAGTTCCAACCCCACATAATGGACAGGGATGACCAGGTTTCCAAGGGCCTCATTTGACCCAATCCTTCATAGCTGTAGTGCTGACAAAGTCATGGGCAGGATGTGGATAAATGGAATTTATGCATCTATGGCCTCCCCCCTCTGACAGAGGGAACAGCCTCAGTCTGTGAGCTCAGGACAGGCACCACAGCACTGCTGGAGTTAATGGAGTTTCCCCTGGTGCTGTCTGAGAGTTTTTCCCTTTGCATTTAATGGCAATAAAGGAGATGTAAAGATTTTCTTTAATTGTTGAGCACACAGAAAGCACAGTGTCTCTCAGTGAGCTGTGGACAACGTTGACCTTGCCACTGTCCATAACTTCTCAGTTGTGATCTTCCCTTGTGTTGCTACTGGCACCCAGCACTGAGAAAAGGTGGGAACTGGGCTCTTATGGATTTTTTCATGGCTCCCATAGAGGATTATCTGTGCCTCTTACTCAGAAGATCCTCAAAAGATCTGGACCTACCTGCCCTTATGTGGGGAGCTTTACTGATCTGTCTGAAAAATGAGCATTTAGTGAATCACATTTGGATATTCGAGACATCTCTGCAAGGTCAGCAGGTGGAACAGGGGATGCAAGAGAGAAAAATCCTGGAGCACCTGTAGGAAGAGAATCAGGAAAGATAGAGAGTAGATAGGTAGATAAAACATCGAATTATTGAGATTGGAAAACATCTTCAAGACCATGGAGTCCAACCATTAACTCAACACTGTCAGATCAACCACTAAATCATTTCTCAATGCACCCCACTTACATGTTTCATATTTCCAGGTTGGTGATTCCATCTCTTGCTTGGACAGCCATGTCCAATGTTCCAATGCCTGACCATACTTATAGTGAAGAAATTTTTCCTACATCCATTCAAAAACTTCTCTGGTTCAAACAGAGTCTGTTTCCTCTAATCCTATCTCATGTTACCTGGGAGAAAAGACTGACTCCCCACCTGCCTATGACCTCCTTTCAGGTAATTGTAGTAATAGGAGTTGTAGTCATACCCTGAAGGGATGAAAATCAGTGCAGGAGTAATATTGTAGCACTTTGTACACCTGTGATGAGATTAATTTCAAAATGAAGGTGTTAGAAGTTTAATATTTCCACCAGCTGCTTCTTTAAAATAACTAAAAGATCTTATGAATTTGACCCAGAGCTTACTCTTAGTACCCAAAACTCAGCCCCATCATGTGGCTAGTGGAACCACAGTGTTGCCTTTACTGGAAATAACATTAAACTTTGCAACCTCAGGAATGATAAAGTGATCAGAGCAAGTACTTAAGGTTGTTGCTGTGATTCATGGCTCCCTCTTCATTTACAGCAGCAGAAACCTAACTCAGGTTTTAGATTGCACACAGCTGGCATTGAAACTGCTCTGACTAGCAGTGACCACAGGCTTTAAAAGCAGAAAAAGCCCACAGAAGTACAATATATCAACACTAAATTAAATTATAATCCTGAGTTAGGAGAGCATTTATACACTTGTGTGACAGCAACCATGCTGAAATGCCTAAAGGTGTGCAGCCACTCAAGAAAGAGCTGAATTAGGGCCTAATAAATTAATCTAAAAGCTGTAAAAGCATGATCAGCATTTGTTAGGTAAACTATCTTCTCTCAGAAGCTTTATTTGACTTGGATTTCTCATGCAGCCAGCAGATTCCTCAGATTCTTTTCCTGACTGAGAGGTTTAATTTGACTTTGCCATGTTTTCCTGTAGAACAATGTCACATTTCCACCTGATGGTGGAAGAAACAAACTCCCCTTAGGTTCTCTAGGTATTTCTGGATAAATAATACAAGGAGACCTTGTATTTCCTCTGGCCCTGCAGAGCACATGAATCAAATGTCAGTATATGACTTGATATTTCTCCTCACCCAACAGAAAGAGAGTCAAGGCTTTGATAAAGAAATCTTTGTCTTCTGTATGAGGGCTCTTCAAACACTACCACCATGGAGTCAGAGGATACCAACTGCATGAACTATTTATCCAGCCTCATCCCTGCCTTGATGAGCAAAAGAAACCTGTGAATATTAGAGAGGGAAATATTCTTGCTCTAATAGCAGCCATCAGGTTATATGATGCTGTCTTGAGATACTCCCAGGATAAATCTGATTTCCTTCACAAGAAACTCCTCACCACATAAACCCTTTTGCCTGCTTCATTTTCCCTTTCTTTCAAGCAATGGAGTAGGGATCAACAAAATGAGATTGGGAACTTGATCTTGTTGCAGCTAGACTGGGACAATTGTTTTTTCTAGCACTATCTTTAAAGTAATCATAATATTCTTAAAAATACAGTGCCCTGGTAGCTATTCTGACCTAGAATGTTTTAAGGTATCAGTCAATTATTCCTGTGTATCTGTGTCTCTTTTATCTAGGCTAAATCCAAAATTTGCATCCCAGTTTCATTGCAAGGAGTGCTTTCTGTGCCTGGAAAGGCCATGATGTGGAGATGTTAATGATCAGAAAACGTGCATGCAGGGCTTTTACATGCACCTTCAGAAAACTGGCCCCAGATATTCTCAGAGTTAATCTGTCTGCTCTTCTCATTTCTTCAGTAAATGTTCTATGACACAGTCAATTTAATCTGGTGATAAAAGATCTCCACTGGGATGTCAGACATGCTTGAAGTTAAACCTACATTGGGGGGTTTCTTCAGCTCATGGACCTGTTACAAATTCATGGTGCTGAGAGTTTTTCTGTGGTAGGTGCAGGAGCTCAGTGTTTCTCTTCAGGTGGCTCCTGGCATTTAGAGATGTACAAAAAAACACCCCTAAAATGAAACAGAAACCATCCCAAAGCAAAATTCCTTCACTAACATCACTAGGCCATGTACTTTAATCCTCAGTCTAGTCTGGGGCTGTTTCTGCCAGACTATCCCCTGGTGCTGTGTCCAGATCAGTTTTAAATGCTTTAAGTGATGATGTCTTCACTGTTTCCATGGGACTATCATCATTCAGGCTGATAGATCAGTCTAATAGTGCCTAATGCCTGTCAGCATAAGCCTTGCTCTCAGTTTCTCAGCCTTATCTCTGCTGAGAAAAAAAAAAAAAAAAAAAAAAAAAAAAAAAGTACTTATCCTTTAGCCTCGGTAGTGGTTGACAGAAACTTAATTAGAGGGAGAAAAAAATTTTCTCCAGAAAATTCAACCAGAAGTGGTTTTGACTGAGCAGTCAGTCTAAAGAGTACTTTCAACACTCTCTACACAAGCAGAAGTGCTGAAGTTTATGATACACATATTTTTGAAGGAAAGCTTCCCTTTCAATATTAAAATGGGCATGAAATTGCACATAGCATCTCAAGTCTCCCAGGAAAGCAGGATTGCAGAAATGGTCTTCACAGGGCAGCATGGCTAAGGCTCAAGTTATTGCATCTGCCTCTTCCAGCTGCTGAACTGCATTTTTAAACTGTATCTTCAACTCTAACCTGTTGGGTTGTGAGCTTCATGCTGACACTGCAGGTAGGTGGATGAGGAACTCAGCAGGCCCTGGCCATGTGCACTTGCAGCTCAGAGAGCCAAAAGTGTCCTGGGCTGCACCCAAAGCAGGGTGGGCAGAAGGTGAGGGGGGATTCTGCCCCTCTGCTCTGCTCTGGTAAAACCCTATCCAGCTCTGGACCCCCCAACACAGGAAGATGTGGAATTGTTTGAGCAGGTCCAGAGAAGGGCCACAGAGATTCTCAGAGGGGTGGAGCACCTCTCTGCAGACTGAGACAGCTGTGGTGGCTCAGCCTCTCATTTATTGGTCATGCATGGAGGATGGATCCATTTTCATGAAATTATCTGAACTTTTCATAGACTTGGAGCTTGCCCAAGTCATTCAGTACCTGGAGTTATATCCCAACAAGGATACAGCAACAAGGTAATTTTCTTCTTGTCTCTTTTAAAAGGTCTCAAATTGTTGTATCCCAAATAGGATTTTGTACTCAATACTTTCACCATGTGTGTTTTCACCGAGCAGAACAGAGAGCACCTCCCTCTTAGGGACTAAAACAATTCTGGTGCAGCAACACCTTCACTTTTGGGGACCTTGTACACACTCACTGGAGATATCCCAGCACTGTCTGGGCACAATCCTGTGCCTGTGCTCGGGGATGACCCTGCTGGAGCAGAGAGGTGGGACCAGATAACCTCACTGTGGTTCCTTTCAAATTGGACCATTTTGTGATTCTGTGATTCTGCAGTTGGGAATAGCTCTGCCAGACTGAAACAGTGCAATGTGATAGGTGGAAAATAGGCAAAATTCCCATGAACTAGGAGAGTGTGAGAAGTCCTCATCACATGGAGGTGCCACCCCAGGGTACATTCAGAGGTTGTGTGCTGCAATCCTAGGTTACCTCTCACCCAACAGCTTCCAGCTGCTTCCATTATTTGCACCAAGGGAAAATGAGCTGCATCCCCTTCACTTTCTCCTGAGGCAGCCTGGATCACCTGTGGCAACAGGATATTTCTGACAAAGAGAAGAAAATGACTTATAAAATAAAAGAATGTTGTGACAGAGACATCAAAATGACAGCTAAAGACCTTCTCCTTGAAGTGGTCTAATGAAACCTCCATGCCTGATGTCACCTGAGGAAATGCCACTGATACCTGCTCTCTTTTTGGAGGCAGGGATGATTACCTTACAGCATCACTGTCACTCTACCCCATTCTGTAGTCAGTTGAGACTAAAAAGGACTGTAGGGGATTTTTTCCCCATTCTGAGATTTAAAGACTTCTATTTAGCTCTTTGTCACTTTTTCAGACAGAAGGAATATTAAAGTAATTATAGTATAAAGCTCTGAGCAAAATATTTAGGTCAGCTCCTGATAAGCACCTGACAACAGGCTTGGTCCCTAATGGGTGGTGTTTGAAGCAGGTTTTCAGTAGGTTTTGAGAGTTTCAAATAAGATACTGGACAAATTTAGTACTGTGGGTTATTTTATGTGCTAGTTTGGGAGGAGGATGCAGATTGGTGTGTGGATGAATAACCCAGATCCAACTGATGGCTTTCACTGGTGACCCAGAGCCAGGGCACTTACACTGATATTTACAAGTTCAGATGAAAAAGAAGGACAAAAGATGACACCCTTTTCCATGTGTCATAGTTGGAGTGGGAACTCCAGTAAAGTTTATTAAAGAAGCCCTAATGCTGAGTAATGAGGTGTAGGGAGGATTCCCTGGCTTTCTAAACCCCTTCCCAGAGAGAGGAGCCTGGGGGCAGCTGGATTTTATCTTGCCCTCAGATTGTCAATGGTCTAAGTTTTAGAACTTTGTTTTTAATCATAGCAGATCAGATAAATGTGTATAAAAATGGATCTTCATGATAAATGATTAAACAAAAATTTCCCACTCAGAATTATTTACAACATGATGTGAAAGCTAAAACTACTAGTAGAGCATGGTATAATATAATGCACTATATTAAAACAATTATAATAAAGCCACTATATTAAAGCTAGCAAAGGAAAAAAAAATTGTAGAAATTGATTTAACTCACCATATCAACACTTGTGGGCAGGTCTCTTTCTTTTCACTTTGAGAAGTATCCTTGGTAGGTGTCCCCAAAATCCAAGAGGAGTATCTCCACACACTCCAAGGAGGAATATGTTAGAAGAATCTAACAGGGTGTAAGAGGACCAGACTCCAGTAGTCTCAAGGGGTTGACTGCCAGCCATGTGCCTCCAGGTCAGTTTAGCAGCTCACCTGCCAAATCCCTCCCTTTTTATCAGGATGTTCATTCAGGGTTAGTTGCCAGAATTTTAGCATGATCAGCACCAAGCCCAGCCCATGGTGCCCCCTCTCAATCCACATGGACAGACCTGCAAAAAGGACATTGCCTGAGCTGCCTGACCACATGCCAGGGCATCCAGGGAGAAACATCCTGATACACCTGTGCAGGGCCAGGAGTTGGACTCGATGGTCCCTGTGGGTCCCTTCCAACTCAGGATATTCTGGGATTCTGCAGCTCTCTGCACATCTGTCCCATTTTGGCAGATGGGACAAACATCCCATTTTATTTGTCTCTTGGTTCCCATGCAGACAGACCAAGTTTGATGAAAAGTTTTTGTTCAAGCATGTTCTCTTACATTAAAAAAGCACTATTGTTGAACCACTGCAATTTTGAACTGTAAAAACGGACCAAACCCTGACACTATTTATTTTTAGAAGGGTTGTTTCATTTTGCTAAATGATTTTAATAATTCTAATTTTGTCTCAAAGTTATGTTTAATATAATTTCTTTTTCAGGATTAGCTGTAATATTCAACCTTTCAAATTGAAATGTTTGAAGGTTGAAATAGTTTGGATGGGCAATTTCGACCATGTGGTAAATTTTGAAATTTTCTTTGACAAATGAAAACTGCTTTCTGAGAAGATGAAATTTCTCAGAGGACAAAAATTCTATTTCCCAGACACCTCTGGAGGAAAACTCATGTGAAAATGACATCTTTCCCTGCACTGTAATAAAAAACGGTCTCAATTGAGTGCTATTTATGACCAAGCCTAAAAGCTATGATTCTTTGAAAAGTATAAATAGCACCAAATAAAAAACATCCCTTATTTCCTTAAAAGTGGACTACTTACCTCCAAGTATTTTGTGGGTTTTTTTACTAGTTCTTTTTTTTAAAGAAAATTCCTTCTCTGATGTAAATTGGATTTATTATTCTTCTGTATTTGGTTTAACTGTGTGAGCTGATCACCGAATTACAGAATGGCTTGGGTTGGAAGGGACCTTCAAGATAATCTAGTTCCAGTTTCCTTGTAATGGGCAGGGACACCTCCCACTAGACCAGGTTGCTGATACAAATTAATTTCACAAAAATTATTCAGGTCAGATCATGAATCTAAGATTTGTCCAGTCTTGCAACTTTCCACGGGCATGGGCAAGTAGTAGCAGCTCCAGTAGAGCATAAAACTGGAGATCTTAGAATCACAGAATGGTTTGGGTTGGAAAAGACCTTAAAGCTCATCCAGTTCCACCCTCCTGCCATGGGCAGCGACACTTTCCACTGTCCCAGGTGTCTCAAGCCCCATCCTGCTTCTCTCAGTAATCTGTGTCAGGGTCTCAGCACCTTCACAAAGAATTTCATCCTAATATTCAATCTAAACCTTTTCTCTGTTGGTTTGAAGTCATTCCCCCTTGTTCTCGTTCTCTCTCTCTCTCTCTCTCTCTTTCTCTTTCTCTCTCTCTTAGGTCTCCCCAAAGTTTCGCTTCTCCAGGCTGAACAATCCCAATTTTCTCACCCTTTCCCCAGAGCAGAGCTGATCCATCCCTCTGATCAGCTTAGTGGCCTCCTCTGTACTTGCTCCATGTTCTTGTGCTGGGCACCCCAGAGCTGGATGATGAAATCTTTTTAACTTTCTAGCAACAAGCAGTGACTTGCACAAAGTTAAACCCAGAGAAGTTAAAAAGAACAGTAAGAAACTCTGCATGTTCTTCCTTTCCCCAAGCTCCAATTGCTTTATTTCACTTTTTTTATGCCCTTTTGGGGTGAAACACTTAGTGGAGAACATATCCTTACCTTTATTGGTACAACCCCACTATTTAAAACTTCACTTCAGAGGGTGTCTAAGCACCTACTGAAGTCCCAGTTGTGTGCTCAGATTGGAGATCCTGCTCAGAGAAGATTTTTCTAAATGCTGCTCAAAACAGAGGGAGTGTTCATTACAAGCTCTGAACTAAATACAAAGTCAAGAAGGGGTAATAATAAGAAAATAAATGCAGAGACAATGTTTGTAGAGGAACAAATGACAACTAAACTGCCCATGAATAAATTTAGGCTAGCAATTAGAAGAACATTCTTAATCATTAACACACTCATGTTCCAGAAACTGATTTTCAGTGGGAGCAATGAGGTAAAAACGAGCCAGAATGGGGCTTCATGAGGCTTGATAAATATCTACAATGAGTAGGGTGGTACAGGCTTGCACTAAGAGAATTAGATTCTGTTTCCCTGTAGGTCTCAGGAAGCTGCCAGGAACTTCACACTAAAGCAACTCTTGAAGCAAATCAAGGTGGTGCAATGTGGTACCTCGGTATTGAATGTGCATCAGGTGAACCAAATCTCAGTGGAGCTCTAAGTGGTGACAAGTCACACAAGTTTACAGCAGCTGAGGGTCTGATTCTACAACTCAAGAGTTTACAGATCCAGTAACATGTGCATTGAAGAAGAAATATATGGAAGGTATTTTTAACCTTTATTGAGCTGAAATGTTTCTAAATTCAGTGTCCAGTAGAAATTCATCATTATTGAAAAACATGAAAGAAACCAAAGGTGATTTCTTGCTCAGCTTCACTATCTCAGCTTTATATGAAAAACTTTGAATTCCATAATTTTCCTCTCAGATTGGCTGTCTCTGATGTCAATGATTTATTTTGGTCAATGACTTCTTTCCCATGGTGAGGGACAGAAGAGTCTCATTTGGCTTCATTTATCATATTCCTTTAAGAATTGAACAAGGATTTTCAAAGCATAAAGATAAAACACTGGGGTTGGAGGTTTGCCTAAGGACATGTCAAAAATCAGCCTACTTCTGTTTCCTCATGCAAGGGAAATAATATAAGGATGGTTGCATGATTTCCATTAACAGTAGAGTTTACAAAGCTACAAAAGAATGGGCAGATTGAGCAAAATCTGTTCAGCTTGTTCCTTTGTCTCCAACAGCATCAGAGGAGCACAAGCTCTAAGCTGCATCCTCTCAGGGAATAATATTCAGGTTTCATGGAATGTTGGAACAAGCCCAGAAGAGGTCATGAGGATGCTCAGAGGGCTGGAGCACCTCTGCTATGGAGACAGGATGGGAGATTTGGGGGTGTTCAGCCTAGAGAGCATCTTCCAGTACCTAGAGAGGCTCCAAGGGAGCTGGAGAGGGGACTTTTCAAAAGGGTGTGGAATGACAGGACAAGGGGGAAGGGCTTCAAACTGGCAGAGAAAAGGTTTAGATTGGATATTAGGGAAGAAATTCTTCCCTGTCAGGGTGCTGAGGTCCTGGCACAGGTTCCCAGAGAAGCTGTGGCTGCCCCATCCCTGGAAATGTCCAAGGCCAGGTTGGATGGGGCTTGGAGCAACCTGGGCTAGTGGAAGGTGTCCCTGCCCATGGCAGAGATTGGAACTGGATGGTGTTGAAGGTCCCTTCCAACCCAAACAATTCCATGATTCAATGACTTGCTGTATGGAGTGTGATTTCTATTATGTATGCAGTGCTTCAAAATTGATTTCATAAACCTTTTTCAGTGACATCCTATGTCAAGTCATTCCTTTGAAGAAAGAGGTTTGTGTGTAAAGAAGGCAGTGTCTGGTTAAATTAACACAGTACCACAGTCCCAAACTCAACCTTTGACCTCAATTTCTCAGTGTGAATCTCCCAACAAATTTTTTTCCAGTCATTCATCATTAGAGAGTTTGTAAAGACTCATTTTTGTTATCCTTCAGAGAGTCATAGAATCATTAAGGTTGAAAAAGACCTGCAAGATCATCAAGTCCAACTTTCAAAGTTTTATGTGTAACATTCCTGGGGTCCAGATGTCTTAATAGTGCTGTTTTACATTCCCTACCTTTTCACAACCCATGTAGTCAAATGTCAGGTAAAAGGGAGTATGGAGAGATTTTAGGAGCATCTGATCACACCGAGATCAAAGTGACTTGAGATCCATTATAAAATCTACCATGGAGGGTCCTGCCCCAAGTCACTTAATGAGCCTGAGGAAAAATCCTGCTGCAGGCCAGGGCTTTGTCCTCATTGCTGCAGCCTCTTTCTCTCCCATGGAAAATCATTTTGTTCAGGATTAGAGCTAAATCCCAGGGTTATGTGGAATAAAGCTATCAGGATCACAAAATGAACACAACCTTTGCTTAAAATCAAAACCATAGCAGGTTTCCCCAGAATGGAATTATTTTACAGGCAAACATAGTACCAGATAAAACCTAGAATTCCCTCTAGCCTCCCTAGCTTAGTTTATATATAATTCCTCTGCTGATTAGTAGAGTTAATAAAAAATAAAAATGTCTCCCTTTAATACAGTGAGAGACTCACATACTTGAATATACCTATCTCCAGGATAAAGTTTTAATTACCTTGAGAAAAAGCTGGAAGAAAGATGAAACTCAGGCACCTGTTACAGCTGGGAAGAAGGCAAAGAGGACCAGCATGCAGTAATTAAATCTTTATCACCCAGAAAGGAGCCTGCAGCCTGTGGTGCCTTCCTGGTGAAAATCACCACGTTTATTTATAAAACTGCTCCCTGCCAGCGTGTCCCAGAGTCATTCCATATACACAGCTGGCTGGGAAGAGGCAGGCTGGGCTGGGAAAAGCAAGATCTAAAAGGAGAAAGACAGGGGCTAGTGAAAGAATTATCAGAAAAAGTGTTGGGGTAGAAACCATTCCAAGTCCAGCAATAGGTGACCTACATTTACAAATCTCTATGAAAAAGGCAGATCTTGGTGTCCCTCTTTCCTTCAGGTGCTGTGTTTACTTAGTGCTTTTCAGTTCTTCTGGAAATCTTGCTTTTCCAGAAAAGGTGATAGAAATATGGATTTAGGGACTGAACCCTCCCAGAGGAGGAGCAACATGGTCACAGCTGGTGAGTTTTGCAAGTGGTAGAAAACTGGTCTGAGACCTGTAGCCACAGGTGTGAGGGATGGCAGTGGCAGCTCAGTGCTGCCTTCCCCAATCCACCCATGTCATCCCCCAAAACCCACAAGGTTTTGGTCTGTTGGTGACCCTGGGCCATCCCAGTCTCTCTGGGTTTCATTTGTAAAGAAAGCCAAACTGTGGCAAATTATTGAGTTGATGTGGGTAAGGATAAGTGAACAGGCATCACATTTATTTGTTAATTCATTTATGCACGTGTCTCCATCCTTCCTCAGATATATGGAATTATTTCGGTGGGTACATTGATGTGTGAAACTATTTATTAACTTAAAATCACTGCTGAAAGTCAATCATCTGCAATAAATAACCAAATGCCTTAGGGAAAAGGGAGAGATTATTCCCCTCTGCCTGCATTTAGATCTTCTCATGGAATCAAAATGTAACAAACAGGGATTTGAACTGCATAAAACTTTGATGCTGATACAACTCCGTATGAGAGGAAGAACCAGAAACCCCCAGAAACTCCTCACAACTCAAACTATTTGACTCTCTGTCTGTTTTTTGATCATTAAACCTTAAAAATCACAAGAGGGACCCTCATGAGACTGCATGGGCTGGAGGGACTGCAGGATAACTCAGGGCTTCCCTGGACAAAGACGTGCTCATGGCCTGAGCATCAGAATATCAGCCAAGCAATCAACCCCTCATTTATTTTCTTGTGACCCCTCCACACCCTTTGCCCCTGGAGCATCCTTCCTTCCTTCCTTCCATAGTGCCTTCCACAGAGAGGGAGAGGAAAGTCTGAAGGCTTTGTTTGGATTCAAGCTGCACTTGGCACCTCAAATGTCTGATAAAACCCTTCTGATAAAACTCTTCAGTGAGCTCTTTCCCCACTCCAGTCTGGTCTAATCTTCCAGCTCACAGCTCTACCACAAGATGCCTGTGTTGGGTTTTGGTGGGATTTGGACAATCATTTATTTATCTTCTAACAGAGTGGTAAAATAGATTATTTTAAAATGTGTTTTAAAAAACAATGGGCAATTTACAACCCAGAGGGGTTTGCTGCAATCCTGAGTGTACATGCCAAGAACTGAATATGTTTTAAGTGTAGCAAGGTTGCTTCATTCTTTACCTTTCTCTGTGTGTGTTTGTGTGTTCTGCAGGGATTAGACATGGATTCACAAAATGGATTTGCTCTGAAAAAAAAAAAAATCTGCATCTTATTCTTTTGATACAATTTCAACATATTTTTCAGTATGAATTTTTCTCCTCCTCCTCTCTGTACACTCGTGTCTCTGTGCTGTGGGTGTGTATAAATATGTACATATATTCTGGTTGGCTGGAAGTAGAAAAATTAATTTTCTTTAACAGTCATATCTCTGAGAAGCAGACTCACAGGAAAGCTTTTAAATACTAAATTAAAAGACTTTAACTGCTTGGCTTTTCCAGTCAACTTCTCCTTAATTCTTTTCTCTCTCCCTCTTGCTCTCTCTCTCATTCTTACCCGTGTGCTGAGATTTTTGCTTAATTAAGGGGGAAGGAAGTAGTGACATCAAGTCAAGGACATAATCTCTTTCCAAACAGGCAAAGTCAGAGTTTAATCCCCCTGGAATTGTCCTGTCCAGGAAAAGGAAAATTCCCTCCTAAAATATGAAACTGAGTTAGGTATTGATGTAGCTAGCACCTGTTGCAGACTGAAAATCTTTCTTGCTGTTTCTGTGTTTTGCTTTAGGTTCTGAATCCCTTTGTCTGTGGCAGAAATCTCTGGAGGCTGAGGATTGCCACAGCCAGAGGTGTTTGCTGAACTGTCTGCAGGACCTTGGGATCAGAGGGTGCATTTCTGACCTGGGAGATAATTTCCCTTAAGTGGACTGAAAATGCCTCTAGGATTCAGCCACCAGGGCAGGGCCATAATCTTGAGTGGTTTCTTGAGGGTGAGAGACAGCTTTCATCACCATTTTACTCATGCTGTCCTCCAGCACTTTTTTTTTTTCATTTTAACACCCCATGTTTTGATTCACATTCAAATTTTCTCCATTCTGGCTATAACTCATCTCAGCTGAGTTCTAGTATCTGGCACAATTTATCTACAATAACTTTAAGGATATTCATATATTCGTGTTGTTAGAGACCCCTTTCTGGAAAGAATGGTTTGCTTCTGGAGTTTTGCTCTCCACTGATGGCAGAGTGGCAAACTTACTTTAGATGTAGATCTTTTAATTGTTTACCATTAGACATGGTGCTGCCACTCTATGAGAGAAAAAATTATGCAGATGAGGTGCAGAACCTCCAGCTTGAATCCCATGGAGGCAATCTGAAAGACACAGGGAGATCTCCTCTCCTCTTGTTCAGTGTAAAGAGGATTCAGGTCCTGTGTCAGGAATCAAAGATAATATCATGATGCACCTTATGTTTATAGGAAAACACTTTTATCTGAACTCTCATGGCCATTTTGTGTTTATGAATCATTCACTATAATGTTTTATCCTAGAGGAAATTTGTGATGCAAGCTGTCAACTCTATTTACCTCTAAATTCCTTGCTGCAAACTGTGGCACCCATAAGGTGCCCATATAAAACAAATGACAAATGACTGCAGTTGTTGCTTTGTGAAATGCAGCACATTGTTCCTCGTTCTTCCTACAGAAATCACCTTTATTTGGCATATTGAGGGCTTCACCCATGTGCACACTGGGAGCAGGTTTTGGAGTGTGGATTGGGCTCAGGTGCAGTGGGGAGGCTGAATGACAGGGAGTCCACCAAAACCACTTGCACTAAAATGCAGCTATTTCCTGCCTGCAGTGTGGCAGCTGAGATCACAGAGTGATTGTTTCCAGGCAGAGAAGTGTGGAATAGTGCCTCCAAATGAAATTATAGCTTGAGGAAAAGATGTCTTCGAGGCAGGAAGGAATGTAATTACCCAAGTTGGATTTCTGCCAGGACAGTGATGTTTAAAACACATCCAGCTCTTGTGGAAAGTGTCACAGGACTTTTAATGGCTGCAAAGGAATGGGCTTTGGAATTTTTTTTTTTTTTTTTGAGTATCTCATCCAAAAAGCAGGATAATAAAATGAGAAAGAAAAAACTATCAAAGAAAGAGCTAATCTTTGCAAAGTGTTAGAATATGTAAATCCCACTTTGAAATGGTAATTTATTAACTTCTTTTTAAGATAAAAATGCAATTAGTTCATTCTTTCATTTCCGTCATCCCCCAAAAAATGCACATATATTGCTATCACGTCTTTTGCTCCTGTGTCAAATCTGTATCATTTAATTTTGTTGCAGTGAAACTTGTGGGTTTTATAAAAGGTTTTGGTGACGTGCTTTTTCTGCCTTGTTTCAATCCTGACTGTAAATAAAAGAATACATTACTACATTCAAAAATGTTTGCTGTCAAAAATCTTCACTTTGTTGAATTTTATAAAAGCTATGGGCTATTTTTATATTAGATGCCATATCAGTAAAGAATAATCAGAGAGTGAAAGGGACTTTTATCATTCTCAGTTTATTCCCAGAAATACTCTCTTGAGCTCTGAAGGAAAAAATACATTATCTGTGATAGAATTGTAAGCTTGCCTTATTTTCCACTTGATCATTTTTGGTAAGGGAATGAATGTAGCTGCATGTATATCTATGCATCTCTATCCTCAATGTGTGATTATTCCTGGCTAGGAAATTCAGCATAACTTTTCTGAATCCATGGCATTTTTATCACATTTAATCAAGATTATGTAAAGCTGGGTTTAACTGGCTAGTCATCTAAATTTGGGGAAGTATCTGTAAATGTCAAGCAAAACATATAAATCAATAAATGTTGAATTAAAGAATTATTGTAGCTGGGGCAGACTTTAGTTGACACCAGTGAAATCTGGATATTCCAGTGCATTATAATACACGAATTTGGATGTTCATGGAGGGTGTTCATGGAGGGTGTTCATGGAATTCAAACTATTTTCTGCCTGTAGGGACTTGAATTCCCATCTAGGTCTGATGAGAGACCTGTTCTCACAAAGCTCTAGAATATTCCATGCTACTCCAGCTCTCATGGTCCCTGGCAGAGCTGCTTTATATTGCTTAAAATATTTAAATATGTACAAATCTAAAAGAAAAAGAGTGAGAGGGAGTCGCTTGTAAAGAATGAACAAGATTCTTTGGCAGTGAAGGCAGGGGGGGTGGGATTTACCTCCCATTTTTAGGTGCCTTTGGAATAAATGCCTCCACCTGGATTATGTGGGAAAGATAAAATTATAGAATATTCTGAGTTGGAGAGATAAAATTAAAGAATATTCTGAGTTGGAAGGGATCCACAAGGATCATCGAGTCCAGCTCCTGGTTCTGCACAGGACAACTCCAAGAATTCCAACATTTGGAGTTTCTTCTCCTCACCGGTGCTTTTAATTCAATGCAAAGCTGGATTTATATGTTGTATGTGGTCATGGAACAGAAGAAAATATTAAAGCTGGAGATGTGTCTGTGGTCAGAAAGAAACAACTCCTTGAGGTACAAGTTAAAGATTTTATCCCCTTCCTCTGGATGTGTTGTGAGCAAAGGAACCCCTGGAGGATGGTTTAGGATGCTGAGGAAGAAACCACACCAGGTTCAATCAAGCCTGTAGAGTCTCTATTCCCTCAATTACCCTCTATGAAAGCTCAGTGGAAAACCTGCACCTTCCAATCCATCCTGCTGCTGCTGGAAATGCATGATCCTTCCAAGCTAACACATCTCAATTGCCATTTAACTGGCAGGATTTTTAGTTTTTTGCATGATCTCAGCTTGATTTCAGTGCTGTGACTAAAGCAGCAGCAGAGGAGTCTGGGGATGGAGTGTGCAGTGATGATTCCCCAAACCAGGAGTGAATCAGCTCCACTCTAAGGGCTGTGCTGGTATTTCAGCAGTTGACTCATTGAGGAGATGGGAGCACACTCCTGCAGCAAGGATACAGCTCAGTGATAATCCCTCCAGCACTGGTGATGATGAAATCCTGGGATTTGGGCTCCCCATGCTCCCCAGCATTCCTGGTAACCATGGTGTGCATCCAGAGCTCCTGACACGCTGCCTGCAGCACCAGCAGCCTCACCAATTAAGGATTTGTTGGGGTGAGCAGGGATTAAACCCTTTTCCTTAGCAAGTTTAGAGATTCTAAAGCCCTGTTACAGACATCTGCCACCCACACTGCAGGGGGAACAGCTGTACAATGAATGATTATAAAGCAGGAAGATGTAGTGAAATTTTGGAACTTTACTGTCTCCATACCCTGAGCCCTAAAATCCCATGGAAACAATTATTTTTATTATGAAGCATTGTAGTTTCCTTCTAGGTAGGTGAGCTATTTGCTGTCTCCCCATAGAGGTTAAAAATAACAATGCATGGCTCACTTTGTGGTTTGTTAAAATTACCTCACATTTCCATCACATTCAAAACAACAACAACAAAAAAATCACATAGAATATTCGTAATATTGTGCTATATAAAGATCACAATGCAGGGGAGCTGAATTGTTATTGTATATTTTTGTTATTTAACAATTATCACCATGAGAGTTTCTAGAACATAATTTTGTGGGGGGAAAAAACTGAAATGAAATAAAATAACCAGCCACCTTATTTCAAAGTTTGACTCTGCAGAGCTCTAATTCCAATCAGCTATAACAAAACTGATGACAGAAGGGGCTTTCAGCATGTTAATAGCACAGCAACATACTGGGTGCACTTGCAAATCCATTTGCTCAGAGATGCTTTGATCACTTAATGTTCTACAGGCAAAAAGCAGCGTTTTCTGAAGGCAACACCCAGTGTGTGAAGCATCTATAAAAGAAAATCATCTCCCTCATTCCTCAGGAATTCTCCATTTGCCTGGCAGAATTTACAGTCACTAAGAGCTCCTGGAGCCCAGAGTTTTGTAAGAATCACAGGCCAGCGTCACCCTTGTTCATGAAAACTCATTGTTGTTGCTACCACTGTAAAATATTTATTTTCAGATAAACATGGAGGGTTAGAGGCCACCTGCTACCAGGGTGCCCAGAGTTCCCCACACAGTGAGGCCATAAGGGGACTACTCCTACACTAGGAAATAATGCTGGGCACTGGAATTTGTTGATAAACATTTTTACAATGATCCTGGTGGGGTTTTTGCCTGGGCACTGTCTTTACAATTCCTGGATGCTGCTGGGTAGCTGGCACATGCCCAAGACCCTTCCCAGTGGTCAGTCTGGAAGCAGCAACTTCAAATCCCAGTATAAAAAAAGGTTTAGTTGTACAAACATAGCTAATTTCTGGCCTCAGTGCTGAAAAATGCTCTCAGATCTCCTTAATTTATTTGTGGAGATGTTGCCTTATCATAAAAAAAATATGTAGTTACTGGTTTAGATGCCTGCAGGACACAGTTTTATCTCCAGCCTTTGGCACCAGGGTGTGCAGAGTCATCACAGCTGGAGCTGGCACAAAGCAGAGACACAAGACACTCCCCCAGTGGCCAGGAGGGGCTGAAAAGTGGCTGTTCCCTGGCAAAAAACAGGGTTCAGCCATGGATGCTGGAAAGTAATCTTCCTTCTCTGCATGTCTGATGGGAGAGAGCAGCCAAGTGTGGGGGGACAGAGATTTACTGCTGGGACACTGAGCAGAGCCACCTGGAGCTCAGGAAGGTGTCAGGGCTTTTCTGCAGCTGCCCCCAGGGCTGAGATGATCAGTGACTCAGTGCAGGGTCACCAACAGGAGCCTGTGCTCATCCTCACAGCCCTGAGGAGCTTCTCAGCCAGGTTTGTTAACTTGGGCTTAGCAATCCTAACGTGGGGCAAACCCAAAAAAAAGCTGACTTGTGTTTGACCAGCCTGCAGTGAAGTAAAAATAAATATTCAGTTCTCAAGAACTGGAGTCTTAAATTAGCCCAACATAGGGCTTTTACAGAAAAGCTTAAGCATTTCATTTGAGATGTGACACAGAAGGTTCAGTAAGTAGGGAGAGATCTCAGCAGTTCATCCTGTTAACCAAAACCAGGTTTTAAAGGGTATTGCTCTTAGCCTCCTTTGTTTTCCACTTCTGTAGTCATATAACTGGCCAAAAGACTCATAATGTTCTTTATTTTTACAAATAGAATCACAGAATTGTTTTGGACGGAAAGGAACTCAAAGATTATTCAGTTCCAAGCCCCTGCCATAGGCAGGGACACTTTCTACTATCCCAGGTTGCTCCAAGCCCCATCCAGCCTGGCCTTGGACACTGCCAGGGATGGGGCAGCCACAGCTTCTCTGGGCACCCTGTGCCAGGGCCTCACCACCCTCATCATAAGAAATTTTTTCCTAATATCCAATCTAAATCTACCTTTTTTTGTATTGAAGCCATTTCCCCTTGTGCTGTCACTGAATGCTCTTGTAAAAAGTCCCTCTCCAGCCTTCCAATACAAATAATCATTACTAATAATGTAATCAATCAGCACTAAAACTGGTCCAGATTTGTAGAACACCAAATAAATGTAACATGTATAATGCATCCTTTGCAAAGCCTCACTGCTGGGATATCTTGATCTCTGCAAATACCTCCTTGTTTCTTATATAAGCTGATGGGTAACACACATCATCTGATTTGAGGTGTCTAAATCTAAGCTCCCACTTTAGTTATGATGGAGTTAATCACCAACAGAGTGATTTTATGTCTTGATAAAGCATGCAGAACTACTTAGGGAAACCAGGAATCTCTCTCTTGTCTCTGCTGACCAAGGGGCTGGACTTCAGCTGGCTGTTGGAGGATCCTGAGGTGGTTTGTGGATGTTCATGATTTTATTGTAGACACCACATGTAGTCATGTGAGAAATAACCAAGGTCCTAAAAGTCTGCCTAGATGGCCACAGCTGGCTGAGATGGATTTTATAGAGACTGAAAGACCACTAATTCAGCACCAACTTGGCTTTTCATAATGTGAGAATTGCTGATATCAGGGTGGCCCTATGGGTGCAGCACTCACGAGCCTATCCCCACCTGTGGCTGGTGATCCATACTGGGAGAAAAATGTGTGGAAAGCAAGATATGTTTTGGGCCTAACATTCCTTCCCTGGTTTAAACCTCCCTGTCTGCAAATGGTTTGGAAAATTGTGAAGAGAATTATTTTCTTCAGAACTTGGGGTTTAAGGAAGTCTAGTTAGCTTGCCCTTCACCATGCTTCATTTTTTTTCATCCAGACATGGATATAAACTGATTATTGTCGGCCCAAGGATGCACAAGAACCTATGTTGTGTCTTTGTTTGGAGGGGTAGAAGCACTGAATGCTGGCAAAAAGTTTTAATGCTGAGAAAACTACAACTGTTCAGCCTGGAGAAGGCCCTGGGGTGATGCTGTTGTGATCTTTCAGAACCAAAATGGGAACAACAAAAATGTTGAAGAGACACTATTGACATGGCAATACAGTGATAAGACAAGGGGGAATGGATTTAAGCCGAAGAAGGGTAGGTTTAGATTTGATATTTGGAAGAAATTCTTCCCTGTGAGGGTGGTGAGGCCTTGGCACAGGTTGCCCAGAAAAACTGTGGCTGTCCCATCCCTGGCAGTGTCCAAAGATGGGCTGGACAGGGCTTGGAGCAACCTGGGATAGTAGAAGGTGTCCCTGCCCATGGCAGGGGTTTGGAATGAGATTATCTTCAAAGTCCTTTCCAACCCAAACTATTCTATAATTCTATAATAAGGAGAAGTTCATGTGAATGAGGGAAGATGGGGTGGATTTGAGGCAAGAGGAGGGTCAGTGGCTAACAAAGACAGAAAAATATTTTGGATTTTATCCCACCCCATCTTTCCTTCTGCTCCTAGAAATGTTCTTCAAAATATCACTTCCATGTTTGACATCACTTCCAGTGCCACAGGGACCTTCTTCATAGACAGATCTGTTATTTTTAAAATATAAAAATACATCTGTTGAGTCATTTTACACAGACACTTTGATTTGTTGGTCTTTCATTGAGCTGACTTGTGAAATCAGAAATGTGTGGCCTTAAATGCCAGAATTATTGACTGAGTGCACAGGGTTAGAGGCAGGTGCAGAGTTACACCTGAGTGTTTGCTCTTGCTGTCAGCCTAAGTTCAGTGTCTCTGGGTAAAATGTGCCCAATGCCTTCACTGTATTTGCTTCTTACTTTGTGCAGCAGTGTTAAAGAAAACAGTCAATGCTTCAGCAAATAGTGGGGAAGGTTTGCAGTACGTGTCATGTGTCCCATTGCAAGAACAAATGGGTTCCCTCCTTCACCCTGAGAGTTTAAACAGCAGATTACCCTCTGCACTTGGGGTAGGTAATATTTCAGTTCAACATTATTATCTGAATTTTGCTATCATTACAGGCATAGTCAGGCTGCTGTTGCTGTTGGGTGCAATACAGACAAAGAAGGAGGAAAAAAAAGTAGCCTGTGCCAGGAAGATTATTTCCAAATGCATTTTCACTATTGAAAATCACATTCTCAGTTATTTCCATCCAATCAGAGCACACAGGTAATGCATGTTAAGTGTGCTGCTGATAAAAAAAATCTATCTGATTCTATCCTATCCACTCACATGAGCCTGAGTTGTCACTATCAGCAAAACTCCACAGACAGTTACACCACTGCATCACACGGAGCATGAAAAGGCTCTGAATTATTTATAACAACTGTGTCAGCTTCTCAGCAGGAGAAAACTGGAAGAGCTAATTAACTGATATCCCCCAACTGATCTTCCAGCTCGTATTTGTAGAATAACTCCAAATAATTCACAGAAGTCAGGAGCTGCTTTGCCTGCCACAGACTGTTTTGCTCTCGAGCTTGCAGGAGGAGCACATGGCAGGATGTTCAGAACAAGTTTTTTGAGTGGTTTGTAACCAAAATGTGCATGTGTGATTCCATGCTGGAGCAAAATGGGATACATTCCATTTTCCTTCCTTGCCCCATTACAGAATAAACCTCAAGTGCTGAAATAAAGGCCATATTTTATGGCAAGTATAGCGTGAGGGTCATTAGCTTTCCCATTCAGCTTCATCAGATGGCTACACAGCAGGACGCATTCCAAATTTATTTGATAGCTTGTCAATAAGCAGCTGCCTTTTAATAGCTCTTAACTTCATGGACTTGAAAAACAAAATGCCTCATGCTCACATTAAACCAAGTGGTCCATCACAGGGATCTCAGCTTTTTCTGGCGCAGAAGGCAGAGCAGAAAATAACCTCTGCCTGCAGCTTTCACTGTAATTTTGTGAGCACTCATCACCAGGGAGCAGAGACAGAGAGAGCTGCCAGGCTGGGAATTACAGTGAGGAGAAGAGGGGTGAATCCTGCTGGTTCTGTTAGGGAGGGGTGTAGGAAGGACAGCAGCAGGGAGCAGGGGCAGCAATGGGGACTCCAACCTGTTCCCTCTCTAAGTAGGGACAAGAAGGTAAAGTGATGAGCTTGTCAGGGGTAATTCTAATTAGCAGCCAGATGATCTTAGAGCTGCTTCTGCTGGGCCACCTCCTGCATATTCTGGAAATGCTTAAGGCTGATCAAAACTAAGTATTTCAAGGGAGGATGGGAAACTCCACTGTATCCCACCCCATCACAGGTAGGAGACTCTACTCTGCAGGTAGTGCTGGGCTGAGGGGATGGATTATCACAGGCATCTTATCAGCTGGAAACTCATGACCAAGGGTCAGTACTTGTGAGATCAAAACACAGAATCTCAGCAGTTTGTTATAAAAGGGCCAAACACTTGCAGATCAGTGCCAGGAAGTACAATGCACTTTTGTAAAATGTACTGCTTGCAGGCACTTCTCACTATCAAATTGCTTTCCTTTATTGTCCCTGCAGCCTCTAAATTCTTTGAAGACACAAACTTCTATGCAATAAAAGAATCTCTGGATTGAATTTTTCTCCTTATTTTACCCCCAGAAGAACCTGAGAGATTTGTCCACCTGTGTGATTGTCTATTTTCTGTCATCAGAGTTTGTACCATCCTCACACATCCCATGGAGAAGAAGCAACACTTAATTGTGTCACCTAAAAGCTGTGGAAGTTCAGCAGCACAATTTCATTCAGTGTTGCTTGGTCCTACTCTGGCAGGTGGAAACAGACACACAGTACTGGTTTTGTGTTGGAAATAAATCAGGGCCAAAGCCTTTATTTAGAAACAGCTCTTTTATTATTAAGTGGGAGCCGGGAGGGAAGGCCGCCGCCTGCCGCTGCTGTCTAAGGCCAGGATCCGAGGTCGGGTCCTAGGGAGTCCAGCCTCGTGTGCACGCACAGATCCTCACATTGGCTCACTCAGTCTAGGGGTGTCCATGCTGTCCGTCGCCTCTCAGGTGGTGGTTACTGCGGGGAGGCTTTCTTCCAGCAGTTTAGGATGTACCTCGTACTTGGAGGTCAGCCGCTTTGCAGTCCACGACTTAGTTTTCTTGGTTATTTGATGTTTATCCTTGGCCGGGACTCTTACCCTCACAATGTCCTCCTGGGAGTGTCACTGTTTTGCATAGGGGGCAGGGCCTTCCCAGCAGCAGCAGGCGGGCGGAAAGGACAAGGGAGAGGGGCGGAAGTAGGAACCCGGAAGTACAAAACCATAAGGGAACTGAGGGGTACAAACATTGGGTATAGAACATGGATTTCAATACAACAAGGTAAGTTAACAATTCTCAGAACATTAACTTAGCGGTTCTAAACAACAACTTCCTTCTCTATGAACTTTAGCTAAATATTTCCAACAATATCCCCCTCTTAATCTTTGATCGGGACATAGTCC